>CAUYQG010104280.1:0-25477 GCA_963574415.1 Tarsius wallacei | reverse complement strand
TCCCTTTCTTGGGAATATACTTGGAGGGACTAAAAAAAGAAAAAAAGCGATACATATACATGATGGAGTATTATGCAGCCATAAAGAAGAACAAAATCATGGATTCTCAAGCAAATTGGATGGAGTTGGAGACCATGATACTTAGTGATCTATCACAGAAACAAAGGTCTTAATTCTGCATGTTCTCACTAATAAGTAGGTCTTGAACATTAACTACACTAGTACAAGGGAATGATTGGTAGTTCCTGGACACTGCGGGGGGTGGGGGTGGGGGTAGGGTATAATGACATAGGGTACCAGGGGAAGTGAAGACCAGTTGGAGGCCCAAACTTCACCTGTGCACAGCCTACTTCTGTAACTAATCCTAACATGTACTCCACATCGCTATAATAAATTTTTTTTAAAGTTACCATTGTAAACACAAAAGCTGCTATTATCTGTTGAGGGCATCCTCAATAGATATTTTTGTATTTATGTACCAATGACAAGCCACTCACTAGTCCATAGTAGAATTAAATAAATATTTTTTAAATAACACAAAACAGAAGACAAAGCAAACAATATAAATCCTCTTTTAAACTTTCTGGAGCCTCTTGAGACTGATTGAATGTGCAGTGCTGAGCTCTAGTAGCTATTTATTTTATATATTTATTTATTTATTTGGTAGCATATGTGCACTCTGCAACCACAAGGAGGCTAAACAGAAGTTACATGCAGTTCTCCGTATGCACAGAAGTGGCAAAGAAAGGTCTAACTGTGGTTGCTAGGAGAAACCATTTCAAGATGGAAAAATCAAGCCTAGAGAGGGGAAAATTCTTCCTGTGTTCTGGAACTAATTGATGGAGAAGCCAGGATGTACCCACAGTCTAATTCAAGCCTTTCTTTAGTGAGTGGATCCTGAAGTAGGGTGATCTACTCTATGGATTCACAAACTGTCTGTTGCTATGTCAGAGTAACATATTATAGCTCTCATTCATATTTTTCTCACATTTTAAAAGTACTCAATATGATTAAATATACACACAAGTACATATATTAAGACAGCAAAATACATAAAATGTAAATACAAAGGACATATACCTACAGCGGGAAGCATATCATTTTTCTTTATTTATAAGTGGTTTTTTTTAAGTTATCATTGAATTGAGCCATAAATGTGTGCCATCCACTGGTGTTCCTAAAATGTGAACCAATTGTTTCAGTATTCAAATCAAAAACACAAAAATAAGCAGCATTTTTCTGATTTGGGATTTGTGTTCAATTACTCTGAGTAGCTTTCCAGTTGATAGTCAAGTGGCATAATTATTTCAAAAGCTATTAGTTCCTATAGATTAAATTATATCTAACACTCACCACCCTCAACCGCATTAAAATATCAGGACATTTTATATCATTCTATCAGCTTTCCAAGGGCTCTATTAGGATCATGAGAAACTCAGCACTGTGAATTGGCAAGTAATTAAATGAAGCATACGATGAGATTCTGAAGCCTTGTTTCTATTTGGAGAAACAAGTGTCTCACCTGAGTTGAAGTACCTGAGAATCTCTGTCATCTGGAAACATGATTCCTGGAGCAGAAAAGATCATATTCTGTTGCTGCTGAGGAAGATAATAGAAAATGTACTTATTAGGAAAAACACAGCAATGTTAACTTGGAATGGCTAAGCCCTCCCAACCTTTAGTGACAGAGCTAAGACAATTTGCTTCTGTTCAAGAGATTTGTAAGCACTTATAAATGTGTCAGGTCCTACGCAAAGTGAAGAAATAAGACAAATTCCCTGTCCTAAGGGCCTCATATTCTAGTAGAAAAGACATGTAAACAAATAAATTTATAATGCTGTGTTGTAAATTCAAGAATGAATCACCACATAAAGTATATAACTGTGCTCTAATTCTTCAAATTTGACCTACATGTTTCCCTGGCATAGACCTGTTCTGGCATATAAATGCTATTAGGGGACTCAGGCGCTATTGCATATAATTGCATCAGACAATTCATCATTTACCTTATGGTTCACAATAAAAATACATGCAAAAAAGTACAAGGAAATATATGACACCAATCCTTATCCCCTGTCTCACAGAATTAACCACTGTTAGAATCCAGGTATTATTTATTTTCATTTTAAAGAAAAAAGCTTACTGTTTTATAGGAAATGATACATGCTTATTAAATTGAAAAGCATAAAAGAGATGAAATTTTAAAATCACTGAAAGCTTTATGACTTAAAAGTGACATCAGGTGCCACCATAGTGGGTAGCTTTTACTAAGTATGATAAAGTATGTAGGGGAGTGAATATATTGAAGGAATGAAATATTTTATTAAATGAGGTCATTCTGCTCCACGCTAGTTTGTTTCTGCCATTAGCTATGCATTAATTTTTGCCCCTTTTCTTGACTAATTTTTATTGCTCAATAATCTCACTCATTTTTCTACATTTTGTTTATTTTCTTAGGTCTGGGATGGATATTTCACATTTTCTTGTGAAATATGTTCAGCTTTCAATTTCATTTGTTCTTATCTGCATTTTTTGGTTTTTCTCTGGGTGGTACATATGTATTTATATGTAACTTCAGGTTAGGGTTAATTATTTTGCTGTGGTTTTCATTTTGTATTTGATAACTTTTAAACTCCTCTTATAACCCATGCCATTCTTTTTTTAAAATAATGAATGAAAAACATTGATGTGCTGAACACCATGCCAACTCCTGATTTCTTATTCTCCATGGAGGAGAGAGACATAAAGCAAAAAAAAAAAAAAAAAAATTATTGGCATATACGTACACAAAGGAGACAGTGCTAAGGAAATAATCAAGGAGAGATCTGATTTGAATTTGGTGGGCAGGAAATGCTTCCATAAGAAGTGAGAGTTGCACCAAAACTGAAGAATGGCGAGGACAACACAAGAATGGTGCCTAGAACATTATAACTACTTAATAAATATTTGATGCATAAATAAATAGATAAATACTTTAATATAACAATTAGGAAGAAGAGCATTTAAGGAGAGAGATCTAAAAGTGCCCAGACCATTTTACTAGACTAATATTTACTTAGCAAGTCTCCTTTTAATTTTGGTATCTCTTATCTGTGATAATAATGGCAACTACTATTATATTTAAAGCTATCATATATGGAAACTATATGACAGGTACTGTGTTCTAATCACTTTTCATTTATATCTCAAAACTCACAAGACCATAAAGTAAAAAATTTTATTGGTGTTGTGTTGCTTTGCTTTATTTTTTTTCCAGATAAGGAAATTTCAGTTCAAAGGAGCTTAACTAAATTAGTTAAGGCTACAAAGCTATAGGACAGAACCCAAAACTTAATGCAGGACTGCCTTTCTACAAATTCAGTGATCAACATCTACAATGTTAATATGTGATCGAATGTGATCAACTACTTGCCTCATTCCAAACCCCATGGAATATAATAGTCTGAGTAATCTATTCACCTCCAACAAGGATGGTTAGAGTACTGGGGCTAGAAATATTATCTAGATTCAAATTCAAATACAGACATCAGCAAGGTGACCTTGGGCAAATAACTGAATTCAAGTTATTTAGGTTTTAACACCTGCACCAGAGAGACAAAAACGCATTAATTCTTAAGAAGATTAAATTATACAGTGCAAGTAAAATGTTGAGCTCTTGTCTTGACAGAGGGTGGTTGTTTAGAGTATTATAAAGACAACACAAAGCAAGTAGTTGTCTTGTATGTGCAAAATAGTGATTTCTTATTAGAGATGACAGAAGAAATGAGATTCAAAGGACAAATGAAAGTTTGCAAAATAAGGAGACAGTATTCCAAATACAGTGAATGCTATACACAAGGGCAGGAGACAAACTCATTATCTGGAAAACACTTATCAGCAATCATTTTACTACATTTCTTTTTATAGCAAATTGGGGAAACTAGAAAGCAATGTTTCTGCTTAACAGAAATGTTGGTGATATTCTTAAAATAGTGTTCCTGGCAAAAAGATTTATAATAAAAGAATTTCCCAGAAAAGAATGGAAAAAAAATCCTCCTTGAATCACTAATTGTTTCATTTTCTCAACCAACTGTGCTTGAAGGATTTATTTTTGGCTATTTTTTAAGAGCCAAAGTGTCTTCCTACATTCATTTTCCAGAGCGTAAGTTCTCCTAGACAGGGAGTTTTCAAACTTATGATGTTCACTGACTGTTAAATGCTAATAATTATGTTCTCTCTTTCCTAACACTTTGGAGCTCCAGCTGGGTCCAGAACTCTAAATGTGAAGCTCAAGTACAGAAGGTGGGATGGGAGGTATTTCAGGAAGGAAGTGATAGCTTAAGTATTGCAAACGTCTGGGAAGCATACTGGCACTTTGTTGTTTCCAGCTTAATTTAGCAGCCTTGAGAACTTAGAAAAGATTTTTATTAGTATCTTTTCCCTGTACGTTCACCAGCACCATTTGCTAGGGATAAAATGTAAATCTTGCTAACTATTGTCTTTGTTAGAATCATCAAATACTTTAGCTTGGGAGGAATTATTAAAGAAGATAGAGAGTATTTCTTGCTGACAGCCTATTTGGTGTCATTGCTTAATTCTCACAAGACTGTAATAGTTACTGTTGCTCTCATTTGCAATAGAAAATGTATGTTGCACAGGAGGCGAAGCAGCTTGCCTGAGGTCACACAGCTAAAAAATTGTAACACCAGGATACTAAGTCCTCCTCACACATAAAGGCCCATGTTTAGAGCACATCACTGTGGATCAGCTTAGGTTAGGTCATTAAATAGACGTTCTTTAGTTCTAACAAATTCTATGCAGAATATTGAGTGACATATGCATTGATAGGTGCACAAAGGAAGCTCATTTATTGACTCTTTCATATACATTTTGCAAAGCATGTAACAGAATTTAGAGCAGCATTTATTAAAAGTCACATGAAATTTTGGAAAAAAATAAGGAATACAAGGCTGTAACTTAAAGAAAGATCGCAGGGGAGAAGAAATCAGTTATTTAAAAACTCCAGGACATGAAACACAACTAAAGAGCATAAACTATTTCAGAAAGTCTTAATTTTCAATGTAAAGACAGAAGTGAATTGCATTACACCACACATTGCTTTATAAAAAGTTAAGCATCAGTTTTCCAGGAAAGATAAATGTGTTTGGAATTTGTACTTTATAATATTAGGTGTCAATTTGTACAAGATAATTATGTAATCCATCAATGAGCCATGAGGCAGGGGGAGCAGTGTTTCCAAATACTTACAAATCAGCCAGGTGAAGTGACTCACACCTGTAATCTGTTTGATTGCATCCCTCTCCTGCTTAATATCCTTCCATGTCCTTTTTTGGAAGGCCGAGGCAAGAGGATTACTTGAGCCCAGACATTCAAGATAGTTATGGACAACATAGTAAGTCCTTGCCTCTACAAAAAATCAAAAAATTAGCCAGGCATGGTGGCAGATACCTGTAGTCCCAGTTACTTGGGAGGCTGAGGCAAAAGGATCACCTGTGCCCAGGAAGTCAGGCTGCGGTGAGCCATGATTGTGCCACTGCACTCCAACCTGAGCGATAGAGTGAGACCCTGACTCAGAAAAACCAACCAACTAACCAAACAAAAATATCTTTACAAATCACATGCATTATCTTGAATTGCATTATCATGATCTCCCTAACCTTTGTGCCATGTGATTGGAGGAAGATAATATTTCCCTAAGCTCTGTTGAAGGCCAACTATATCTCTCTGCCTTTGTTTTTATCATTCTGAATCATCGTCTCGTCATTGGCTGACATCTTCCTTTAACCAGGTTTATTTTAACACCACCAGATCCTTTTATTTTACACTGCCAGGCCCTTTGATGTACACATTTCACCTATTTTCTCAGTATCTCTCTCATTTTTTCTAAACAGGATACCTAGAAGTCTTCCTACCCACTAAGTTTGGTTCATTTGTATTGTGACCAAAAGAAAAAAAAAAGTCATTCTCCAAAAAACAAAACTTCTAATGATCACATGGTTGTATCGTCACCAGCTTAGATATCTGTCAGTACCACAAGACTGTCTATGCATCCTACAGGAAAGTGCATGAAGCTTATGTTTTATTTAAATCTTTG
This sequence comes from Tarsius wallacei, assembly GCA_963574415.1. Lineage (NCBI taxonomy): Eukaryota > Metazoa > Chordata > Mammalia > Primates > Tarsiidae > Tarsius > Tarsius wallacei. The sequence goes on along the minus strand of CAUYQG010104280.1, from coordinate 19,383 downwards.
CCGTGAATGCCACAGGCTAGTGTGATATCTACAGAGGTGAATAGTTAGTAGGTGTGTGTATGAGTGAAGTCACAGACAGCACACTGAAGGTGACCAGAGGGTACATTCCATCCTAGTAGAGGAGGTATCTTGGAGTAGAGAGTGTCTCTTATGCATCAGTTTGTTTGCTTGCATCTCTCTCCTGCTTAATATCCTTCCATGTCCTTTTTCTAAGAGCAAAGACCTAATTGCTTATACAACAGGAAACCTTATCACAGTTTTGCACTCTCTGGCTCTGTAGCCCTATTTTTATATTTCCCTTTTTTCTTTCTGTTCAACTACTCTGGATCTCTTTCATGAAGCCAGGTTTCCTGCTACCTCAGGGCTTTTGCTCACGTTGTGCAAAGTAAATATCACTTCTTCACCCAGTTTATGCTTTTTCAGATTCTAAGAATCACTCAAACATCATTTCCTTAGGGAAACTGTGCTAACCCTATGAGCCTCCCTATTTTGTTCTATATAGCATTTATAATTTTCTTTATGATCTTTTTGTAAATTATAATTAATATTATTTGGGTAAATATTTGACTATTATCTGCCTTCCCCAGAAGACTTTAGCTTCTGGAATCCAGGGTTGTCCTTTTAAACCCATTGTTTTATTCATAACATCTAACACATAAAAGTTATCTTAAAAATACTTTTAAAAAAGGAAACTGAATAAATGAACTCAGTTATAGAAGGGAAATATCAAGAGTTATTATGAGACCAGGTGAACTGACATATATGAATCACCTTGGAGAGATTCAAACTCTCAATCCACAAAAACGTAAACCCAGTTCTAATCTTCCACTCAACTTAAATCAAGAAACAATCTTTGTTTCATCTATAAAAGGAGGTGTTGATAATGAAGTATACCAGATCATGACTAAATAGCACCATACATATTACACAATTTAGTAAATATTTATTGAGTGCATGAGCAAATGAATGCATGAAGGCCTATTAAAATATATTCATAATGTAACTAAAATGGTGAGGAGCAGGGATGTACTGATAGCATTAAAGAAAAGTAATATAAGAAGAAAGTAAGGAATTGAAAGGAAATAAAAAAGAAATAAAAAGCTACATTTCCAAAAAATGGAATGGAATTTTTTTCTTATTTATTTATTCAAAGATATGAGGTTTTAATAGCAGATTTAAAAATCCACAAATCCCAGAAAGCAGCTTGAGATATATGTTATTTGAATGCTTCTCTTCACATCCCCATGGGAACTAGAAATAAAACAAAACACAAGGTGTCCAGACTTCCATTTAAAAATCTCCTTTTTAATTTGAGAGTGACCTGGAGAATCTGTATTATTGATCTAGACCTATGGTTATTTTCATAATATTGAGAAATACTTGTTTGGGATGTGTTTGTTCCAGAAAAAGATACCACTGTACTACATACAAGAAGGAAGCATCTGAAAGCAGAAAAATTTACAGCATGAGACAATTCGATTTCTATGTAAGATTTATTTAATAACCACTAGATCTCCAAATGGAAAGAGAAGCTCGTTCAAATATCTGAATTCCAGTAGGTGGCTCACACTTATAATTCCAGCACTTTGGGAGTCCGAGGTGGGGGGATTGCTTGAGCCCAGGAGTTCCAGACCAGTCTATTTAACATTGTGAGACCTCATGTCTACAAAAAATAAAAATAAAATTAGCTAGACGTGGACGTTTGAGCCTATAATGCCACCACTTTGATAAGCTGAAGAGGAAAGATCTCCTGAGCCCAGAAGGGTGAGGCTGCAGTGAGTCGTGATAGTACAACTGCACTCCAGTCAGGGCAACAGAGTGAGAACTTGACCAAAAAGAAGAAAGGAAAGGAAAGGAAAGGAAAGGATTGAATTCTGAATTCCAGGCTCTTTCTGCACTTACTGTTTAACATCAGGTAGATTACATAATTATCCTAAACCTCCATTGTACTAGTAAGAATCCTCCAGAGAAACAGAACCAATAGACATACAGAGATGCATTAGAGGAGGTGTATTATGGAAACTAACTCAAGAAGTCCCATGATCTGCTGTAGCAAGCTGGAGATCCAAGGACCATTAACCATCATGCCTGTTTCTAGGGAGTAAAATAGGTTAATAAGCTCTAGTTCTCAGTGTTGTTTTAAAAATTAAATAAAATAATCTGCCCAAATTACCAAGGAAGGTATCCATTATCAAATAAAACATATGCGGTATAAATGGCTGCAAAGATAAAGGAGAAAGAAAAGAAGTTAATCCGAAGATGAGGAGAGGGGGCATATTTCCTTCTATACTTTAGCAAATTCCATATAAAATTATTTCTCAGAAATTAAGTAACCACAAGAGCATATAATCCAACTGACTGTCAATGAGCAGTTTTAACTATAGATTTATTTATATATTCAAGCTATATAGCAGGTCACGGGTATCTATTGATTTCTCTTCTCTGAAATAGATGGTTTTGTTTAGCTGTGAAAAGTGAACAATTTTCTTGACACCAACCACTTGTTTAATAGTTTTGGAATAATCTATATTTCATTAAGATGATACTTATTACGCCCAACCTTCTGCTGTCTTGCAAACTATTGATTTAAGGGAGTTTAGTGCTTCGATGGCACCTAATAAATTGGTCCCAATAGGCAGTGCCATGTTATATACTCATTCCTCACTGTATAAACACTGGCTTCGCATATTTTAAAACACGTCCATGGATTTGTTTTTTTGACAAGATCCTTCCCCTCCAAACCCTTCCACTGAAACAGTCACTGTTTTTTTATAATCCACATAAAACTTTTAGATAAGTAGAGGGTACCACAATCAATATTCATAGTGAGATTTATTGGAGGAGGGAGTATTTCACTAAATCCTCCCTGTAAATCCAGTGTGCAAAGTAGTTAGTACAGTAATCCATCTCCTGGATATTTTAAACGAGGCATTAATGGGCTTGGAAGGTAGAGTGGCTGTGAATCATCTGGCGGTGATGTAGGTAGTTAGAGACTTTATTAGCTCAAATGCTTCAAACTCAGCTCTGCCTTCTGCCCCTTCCTCCCACGCTTCAGGCCCAAGGACATTAATCTTTACTCAGCTACTACTTTTCTCCAGATATATGCCTCTTTCTTTTGGGGGCATTTTAGTTCTTTCTTTTATGGATGCAATATTCTTCTGAAAGTCATGGAAGATACCAATTTGAATTTTTAAGTTCTGTTTCATTTTTAAGGGTTTTTTTTTTCTTTTTCTCCAGGGTCTATTTTCTACTACAGATTCTTCTTTTCTTCAACAATCTGTGAAAAAATGTGGCTGTGGCACAGGTGACTTATATTACTTGCCTATTAAGTTCTCTAGAATAGTTGAACTTGCAAAGTTGTAGATTGCTTGTAGGAATGTAGAAAAGATACACTAACTGCCTTAAGAAGTCTTATGTGAGTCAGCACCATGGCTCACACTGTTGTTCCAGCACCTTGAGAGGCCAAGGCAGGAGGATTGCTTGAGCCCAGGAGTTTGAGGCCAGCCTGAGTAGCATAGGTAGATTTTGTCTCTACAAAGATTCAAAAAATTAGCCAGGTGTGGTGGTGAATGCCTGTAGTCCCAGCTTATCCAGGAGACTGAGGCAGAAGGATTGCTTGAGCCCAGGTGGTCAATGCTGCGATGAACCATGATTGTGACCCAGCACTTCTGCTTGGGCGACAGATTAAGACATCACCTAGAAAAAAAAAAAAAAAAGATATCTTAGGTAATGTCACAAATGTAAAATTTGAACAAGATCTTAAATAATTTGGGGGTAAATCCTATATAGGAAAATTAGTATTCCAAATGAATAGACAGCTATTCAGAAACAAAAATGGCACTGTGGTTTTCAAAGACTGTCATTAGTTCAATGTGGTTGGAACATGATATACAGCTATCCATGAGATGAGTATAGAATGAGAGTTTGAGACAAATTTGCATACTTACATATTCAATACCAATTTTCTGTGTGAATGAAAGTATGAAAAATCACTCAACCAAACAATAAATCCATGGATAAACTCTTTCTACCTTCCATTTCCATGGCTACCTTCTTCCTCAAAGACACAGTGCCTTTTGTTTTGTTTTTTATTAATTAATACTTTTTTAAAAAGTCTTTTAAAAAGAAACCAGAATAATTATCTTCCCCTTCTGGAAAATGTGTTGACCTTTGATGTAGAATTCAAGTCCCTCACCGTTTCCTGTAAACTATCAGATAGCTTTCATGTCCTTGAAGGTGACAATAATTAGATCAGAAGTATTGCCACACTTACTTTCAACTCTTTACACCGTATAGTTGACAAGAATACAGTGAGCCAACACATTAGCTGGTCTTTTCAATTTATTACTCCAAGAATCCATCTGTTCCAATTGAGGATCTCGCAACACTACTGTTAAGGCCAGATGGGCAAATTTGTCCTTACGCTGCAAAGTAGCAGCATCCTCAAAGCCTCGCACAAGGGCTTTATGCTTGCTTTCTCCCACAGATGGAAAGAGCGGTGTTCCCTACCATAGGAGTTCTGCAATTTTCAATTTCTACCCTGATGCCATTTAGCAGGAAACTACCAGTAAGAAAACAAAATACTTAGCATATTCACTTCTTTTTATATCAATATTTTGTGTGAGAGGAAGGTGTAGAAAAAGACATCTTATGACTGAGTAACGTTTATTTAAACTTTTCAAAATGGCGTCCAACAAAAGAACATCTTTGGAATGCTGGAATCTTTCTATTGGGTTTGTTGTTTCTAGTTTCAACGTCCATGGAAAATTCATGGAATAATGAGAAATCGTGTCAAATCCATTGCAAAATCCTTGTCATGTTAGTGTGAAATTCAGTTTAGAGAACTGTCAGAAAAATGTTTTCCTAGATCTCCAGCTGACTTCCCTGTCAGCTGCATGCTGGATTGATGTTCACTGGGATGGGGAGGAGAGAGGAAGAAAAAAAAAACTGAAACTAAGACAGCAAGAAGTTTCAATCCTAAACTCAGTTTCTGTTTCACTAATCTCTGAAGATTCTTACCCATAACTTAAGTGATTTGTTTCACTACTCTTATGGAACTTGGAACACTATTTGTGACCTGACTCCTCTCTCCTAGGACTCTTGCATATTTTGTTTTCACACAATCTAATAGCAGGTCTAATGTCAATTTCTAGAACTTGCCACAACAGCAGATCTTCATCAAATTTTGTTTATTAGAAATACAGTCAGATACATCAGGACTTTAATGCTGCATCTTAATTTGAACAAAAATATAATCCCCAAAACTTAAACCTTAGAATCATGTAAGAAAAAAATTCTATCTGTTCTGAAGATAATGTAAATAAATATCAATGTATTGATGAAGAATTCCACAAGTTCATTATTGGATATAATGTTAAACTTTACTTTTTAATCTATAACTGGGATATTTTAAGTAAACTTTAATTTGTCATCAATATGTTAAGTAAATTCTAATTTGTCATCAATGTTATAAATAACTTTCATACAACAAATCATGATACTTTTGTTTATAGATTTATTTATTAATTTGTTTGGTTGTCTTTTTTACACATCTATCTATATATTAAATATATTAATATTTATACTTAGGTGCCAGGTATCATTCTAAATACATTAAAAGTATTAAATGTTTTAAGTATGCGTCATAAAAAAAAACTTATGAAAAAGACGCTTATACCCATTTTACAGATGAAGAATCTCAATCATAGGTGAAGTTATTTGTCCACAGTCAAATAGTATGTGGAAGAGAGGATTCTGAAACTTAAGTCCTGACTCATAATCATGGTAATCATTCAAAAACTAGTAGAAATAATAATCATTATAATAATGTTGATTACATACAATGCTGTTTTTTCTCTTATAAGATAGCTACACTTTTTTAAAAATTGTCTTGATTAGGAGACAAGATATAATGGTTACAGGAAAAAAGTATATACAATTTTAAAAGTAGTATTTGAGAGTTTTTTCTGATTGATAGAATTCTGGGGGAAAATGATATTTAATTTATATCCTAGTTTTGATCATAATGCTAAATAAATATTGTCAGATTCTTTACAGATGCTTCTTTGGTTTTATAAGAAAATCTTCATTTTAGTAATAGTTTTGATCATAAGCACAAAAAATGTATTTCAAGATTAATTTTCAAGTTGCTAAAATTTCATTCATCTTGTTTTTGTAGCTATCATATCTTCTTTCATTCTCTTGACTTTATCATTTACAGGTACTTTTACTGAGAAAAGAGAACTGAAAATTAAAAACAAAGCTTTAAAAATTATTTAACCTGAATAAATTCTAGGATTTATTTTTCAAATCTTACAAGAATTTAGCTTAAGCTAATGACTGAAAATTAAAATTATAGTATTTAATTGTAAATTGTTTGGCATTCTACCATGATTTGACCCATCTATTTGACAGCAGTGGGGAAGGACTATGGAATATTAATGATTTTAATAGACATTTTCCAAAAGAATATATACAAATGTCAAATTAAGAAAATTGGTAATTAAGAAAATACAAGTTAAAACCACAATGAGATACCACTTTCTATCTACTAAGATGGCAATAATTGAAAGAAAACAAAAAGACAATGGCACATGGAGGGAATGATGTAGAGAAATTCATACCCTTTTACATTGCTGATCGGAATCAAAAATAGTACTGCCACAAAACTATAAAATGAATGTCATCTGCAAATAATCATCACTTTATTATTTCTTCCTATCTAAATGGACACCTGTTCTTCCTATTTTTTTTTTTTTTTGTAAATTTTCCTAGCTAGAACTTTCTGTGCAATGTGAAGAGAAATGGTGTTAATTGACATACTTTCCTTACCCCTGAGTCTAGAAAAAAATATTTCTGTCTTTCACATTTAAGTATGATAGTTTAGTGTTTTCACAAAATTTTTTCCCAAATTGAGAAATCTTTTTCTATTCCTAGTTTGAGTGCTTTTATCCTAAAAATATGTAGGATTTTGCTACATCGTCTTTTGGTGCCTGTTAAAAAGATCAAATGATTTTTATTATTTATTCATCATGCATTGCTTGCATGTAATATATATATTATACATTATTCACATGTTATTTTATGTACATGTATTTATATACAATATATGCATATAATAATTGTAATTTAGTGGGTATATGGTATTGTTAAAGCCTTCTATGTGTTCACTTATTTTCTGTCTAGTGGTTCCTTCCATCTATTATGGAAAGCAGGACATTGTAGGTTCCAACTACAATTGTTGATTTGTCTATTTCGCCTTTCAATTTTGTCAGTTTTGTTTTATGCATTTTGGAGAGCTGTTAGGTGTGTGTATATTTATAATTATTATATCTTCTTGATTTATGGAAACTTATCATGCATAATGAATTTCTTTGCCACTTAACAATTTTTAGTCTATTTTGTTTGACAAATCAGTTACTCCAAATCTCTTTTAAGTACTTTTTTCAAGGAAGTTTTCTTTTTTAGAAAGCAGGATTTATTAAGAGGACAGAAAAGCTCCCAGAGGAGGTTGCCTGGAATTTTTAAATATAATATTGCTTTAGTCCTATTTAAATAATAGAATTTAAAGTGAGTCTCTTGTAGACAGTGTATAGTTTGATCGTGACTCATTTTATGCCTTTCTTACTTTTTTTAGTGTGGTTTGAGCTACTTTCTAATGTCCTTTTTCAGCCTGCAAGGTTCCCTTTAGCATTTGTTGCAGAGCAGGCATTACAGCAACAAACTCTCTTACATTTTGTCTGGTGATATCTTCATGTATATTACATTTTTGAAAGATCATTTTGCCAGAAATAGAATTATTTGATTGCCAGGTATATTTCTTTTGAAAATTTGAGTATGTCACCTCACTGCTTTCTGGTTCCCATACTTCCTTATGAGATATTGGTTGTTAATCTTATTGAGAATATTTTGTTTGTACCTAATGTGTTGCTCCCATCTTGCTGTTTTAAAGATTTCGGGGGGGGGGGCCAATAATTTAATAATGATATGCTTCAGTGTGACTCTTTTTTAAGTTTGTTCCTACTTAGAGTTTGTTCACCTTCTCATATACGGGGATTAATTTTTATATAATTTCATACATTTTGATCCATTGTTCTTTAAAATATCATTTGTTTCTCCCTTCTTCTTCTGAAAATTGCAATATGTGAATGTTGTGTTGCTTGATGGTGTTATCCAGGTCTTTTAAGCTCTGCTTATTTTTCTTTGTTTTATTTTTCTGTTTCTTAGACTGAAAAATCTTAACCTATACAAGTTCAGTGATTTTTTTTTCTGTTTTCTCAGATCTTCTGTTGAGCCCCTCAAAATTTTATTTGTTTAAGTTTTCTATTTTTTATATTTTTATTGATATTTTCTGCTTATTTATCATCCTCATATTTCTCTTAATTATTTGGATGTGTTTTTATATCTTTGAACATATTTAAAATAACTTGTTTAAAATTGCTGTCTAGAAATTCTAACATTTGGGCTCCTTCAAGTATAGATTCTTTTCACTTATTTTTTTTCTCTGTAAGGACCATATTTCTTATGTCTTTTAATTCTTTGAAAATTTTGTTTGAAAACTGGAATTTGAATATTATAATGCAATAACTCCTGAAATCAGACTACTTCTCTTCCCCAGGATCTGTTATTATTATTGCTTATTGTAGTTGTTATTTATTTATTTAATTTTTTTAAGTTAATTCTACTAAGTCTGTCTTCCTTGCTATGTGTGACCCCTGAATTCTCTGCTCCACTAACTTCGTGGTCAATGTCTTATTGGAGAAGTATTGTCTTAAATATCTAGTATCATAAATCTTTCGGTCTTTCTTATGGGGCTAATGTTGGGGCGTGCCTTAATCATTCACCAGGCAATTTACAACTTTGCCTTAGCTTTCACTTTCTTTTTTTCAAAAGCCTCAATATCAGCAGCAGGTAAGAGTATAGGGTCTCCTAGGGTCTTTCATGAGCATGTATGTGATCTTCTATGTTCCTAAATATGTTGAAGGTTTTCAAAGCTTTTAAAGTCATCTCATTTCCTAGTTTTCCTTCTAAACTATTTGGTTAGTCTCTTACTGCCCCAATTGTTATCTATCCCCATGGCAGCTCAACTAAGACAATAGCCTACAAAGGTTTTCCACTCATATTCCCTGCCCAACCAAGAAAGCAGCTTTGAACACTAGTTAAGTCAGGCAAAATAATGACAATCTATTTGAGCCAGTCTTACAGGGAGCCACAAAATGGGTGAGAAGAAATCATTATAATTCTTTGCAAATAAGGTCCATTCTCTCTACAGTACAGACAATACTGAAGAGTGAAGGATGGGGCTGGGGCAAAGAAAAATGCCACAAAGTTTACTGTCATTGACAAAAATTAGCCTTTTGTAGTAAACAAATATTTCTAGAGTGACTATAAACCTTTAGTTCATTTTCAGATTTCAGAAAAGTTGATTCTGACTGTTTGTTTTTTTATTTTTTAACTGCTTTTATTTGGAGTAGCAGAATTTGGAATTCCTAAAACCACCATTTTCATTGCATCCAGCCTTCATTTCTTAGCAAGGAAAATAGTTACAAACCAGAAGAAGAAAGAATCAGAGATAAGCTTGAGGCTGAAAGCACAATGACCTCCCTCTTGTTTCTCTAAGGTTGCAGGGGCTAGGACAGTAGCTTGCCATAATGGACCTGTACAAGTGACCTCTTTTTTCCAAAAATTTTTATTTTTGTTTTAATTAGTGAATTTTATGATATTGTTTTAAAAGTCTAGTATAATTTCTTCATAAAAATAATACAAACTCATTACAAAAATTCTGCAAAATGCACAAATTTGAGAAGAGATAAAAACAATTATGCTAAATCATTAACTATTATTTCTAGTTAAGGATTATTCCTTTTATACATCTGTTTGCAAAATCATGACATATTCTAGATGGAAGATTGCATACTGCTTATTTTCAGTTGGCTAGAGCATTTTTCTGTTAATAACCTTGTTTAAATTCCAACTGGTATCTGTACCTGAGATAGCCATTGAAATGCAGTCACCATAAAAACAAATTGTCCCATATATTTTGGTTGTAAAATGTTTAATCAGTGGAGACAATGTAAACATTTAGTTATTTATATTATATATTTAGAACATCTTCATTATTTTAATTATTAAAACTGCCATTGTTATGGGCTAAATTATGTCTTACAAAATTCATACACTGAAACCCTAAACTCCAGTGTTTCAGAAAGTGACTGTCTTTAGAGATGGAATATTTAAAGAGGTGATTAAGTTAAAATGAAGTCAATAGTGTAGACAGTAATCCCATATGACTGGTATTCTTCTAAGAAGAGAAAATGTGGAAACACAAAGAGACACCAGTGGTGTGCTGGTATACCGGTACAGAAGAAAAACCATGAGAGAACACGGAGCAAAGGTCAAGGAGAGAGGCCTCAGGAAGGATCAAACCAGCCAGTACCTTGGTTAAGCTGCCCTGTCTATGGTAGTTTTTTATAGAAGTCCTAGAAAAACAAGTATTGTGCACATTTTGATATTTACTAGCTCATTCATAATGAACAGTGATGACACTTTTGGAAATAAACCACTAGAAATGGCACCTATTAAAAAATTCAGAAGGTATTTTATCACATATGTTTCGTATGACATGATACTTAATATCAATTACTTCACACAATTCTTCCTGAACCCCATGAGTAAACGAGAACGTGTAATTTTCATGTTTAATTTTTCACATTTAATTGTGAAAATTATCTAGAATGCTGAGCATTTCCAATATCTATTTTTACTACCTTCTAAATGTCCATTAGATAATATTGTCCCTCTGAAGATATGAGAAGGGCTTTTGCTAATTGCATTTGGGTAGGAAAACATAGAACATTATCTCTTGTGGCAAGGCACTCTAACATAAAGATCAAAAATCCCCTATTGTAGCACATACAAAAAAAATTGTTTTTACTTTTTAAAAAAATTTTCCTAGGTTTTTAGACATATTCTGTTGTTGACCTGAACAGGATAGACCCAATGGCAGATGACACGTTCATTAACAAGGCATCTAACTGAAAAAACACTTTGGGTAATCAATTATTTGTGGTGGAGCTGTAATAGCAAAGAAAAAAAAGACAGGCTGGAGGTGTCTCTTTTTTAAAGTTGTCACTTACTGTCTGATTCTCTATACAATTATGTTCATATGTAATGTATATTTTGATATAAAAACTATGTGTGTGTGTATATATATATACATATATATACATATATATATATATATTCGCACCCTGCTTGTCACAATGTCTCAATTTCAAAACAAGACACATTGGGTGCCGGGCACTTTACTGGGTATTTTATATATATTGTATCCCATTCTCACAATTTATCTGCAAGAAATTGAGCCTGAATTTCTCTAAGTTTTTATAACTGCAAAAATCAGATTTCTTTCCAAAATTCTATGCTGCTTCTTAATGAAAATGTGATGATGAAGAGAAGCAAAAATGTACAATTGCAACACTATTTGTAAAAACAAAGCAGTAATAAAAAATACTCATTTATTGGACACCATGCAGCTCTAGAGAAAGAGATCTATGTATGCTTGCATGGAGAGATGCATTGCTATATTTTAAGTTTTAAAAAGTCCAAATGAATGCATGTTATCATTATCATTGCAGAAAAACAAAAACATACATAATACATATATTTACTTATTTTCACACACACAGACATTTCTCAAAGGTTAGTGTGCCTAGGTATTACCTGTCACCTGGAGAATAAAATCTCTAAAGTGGGATCTGAAATTTTGCCCTTCTGTTTTTTTTGTTTTTTGAGTCGAAATCTCAATCTATTGCCCAGGCTCGAGTGCGGTTGCACAAACCCAGCTCACAGCAGCCTTTACCTCTTGGGTTCAGGCCATCCCTCTGCCTTAGCCTCCCTAGAAGCTGAGACTACGAGTGTGCACCAGTATGCATGACTAATTTTGTTTTTAATTTTTAATTCCGTATCTGGGCATCACCTAATAGTTATTAAATCAAAATATCCTAGAATATATTTTATATAATTCATTGATATATTAACAGTGTATGTCATTGGATAATAAGAATACACATTTCTGCAACTATTTTTGATTTACAGAGACATCTATATTTCATTAAGGCACATTTATATTAACTGTCAAGATGATTCAAATAGTTCTCTTATCGCTCAAGCCTAATGTATTGTTAAGTGATTCTAGGGTTTCAGTAAAAGAATCACTATGATTGCCTGGTAAGCAGATTTCTGGGCCCTAATCTAGAGTTTCTAATTCATTTTTAGAGAATTTACATTTCTAACAAGTTCTCAGTTGATGTTGATGCCGACCTTCAGGGAACTATAATTTGAGAATTGTTATAATATGTTAAAGTTAAAGCCCCAGTACTTCTTTAAAGCTTCCTAAATTATTCTAACATGTAACCTGACCTAAAAGTCACAGGAAAAAAAATTATCAAACCCAAGTCCCCACAGGGATAACAAATAGAAACTAATTTGTATTATTATTTTTTTATGTCAGATATAACTGTCCCTTTGTATAGTTTGCAATAAATTTTGGAAAAGAGAGCACTATAAATATTAAAATCAATGATATTGACTCAGGACCTCATTATCAAAGCACTTAGCTTATTATCATTATAAGGGACAAAAAATAATCCTAAAGTACTAATATAGCACTGTTAACAATTAAGTGCATTCAGGGAAATCATCTTTCCTAGCAGTGAGGGTCTGAATCCAGTCAGAACACAACAAAGTAAACTGCCGATTTTTATATTAGTAATTCATTCATCCACCACGTTGCTTCAACATAGCTGCCAAACCACAAATTAAAAATTAGCCTGTGTAACTTATTTTAGCGGCAGTACCCCAAGTTTCTTCAAAGCCATTCAAGATTATTGGATGTTATTGTGAAACAAGCTATCCAAGCATAATCTATCAGAATGTAGGCCTTGCATTCACTAATTATTCATGTAGCAATTGCTTATTGATTTATTGATATGTGCTAAGGAATAAGAATACTAACCCTGCGCTGAATGGCCTTGAAGTGTAGAATAATCATAGTGCTCTAGGACGCTAAAAACATGAACAAGTATGAACAAACTGTTATGCATCCCTTTCATGTTGGGATTTTTATCTTTTTAAGCAATTTGAAAACCCATTTTGATTTGTTAATTTGACAATTTGGAAAATGCTTTGATTTCATATTTTTATCATAAATATATTTATAAAAATGCTTCTGAAGTGATATAAGGCAGTGACAAGAAAACTATATATTTCTGATCCTAAATGGTCTGGTTTAGACACCCTGGTACACACATAGACCATGCTATAACCTACTTTTGAAAGAAAATGGTATAATGATTTTTCTTGGTAAGGCATGCATGAACCATTTGCTGATTAGTTACTATAATATTATTATTTATAAGTTGTTCTATTATTGAATGATGCTAATGTCAGTATTTTCTCCCTAAAATTTTAGAAAGCACTATGTTATGTAACATTCATTAGTCTTTAAATCACTGTCTACATACAATGGAGGGTACAACATTAAAATTAATCAAGTGATAGAAAAAAATTTGGCATCTGATTGAATGATGTCTCCATAAAATTCATATGTTGAAGTCCTAATCCCCACTACATCAGGGCATGACTTCACTTGGAAATAGGGTCATTGAAGATGCAAATTAGCTAACTGGGGCCCTACTGGGGTAAAGTGGACCTTCGTTTCCAATATGACTGATGTCTTTATCAAAGGGGGACATTTAGACACAGGATACATACACAGTGCTAAAGCCATGTGAAGATTTTACAGGCCACAGAATGTGAATGATTTCCAGCAAACAATCAAAAGTTAGGAGAAAGGTATGAAACAGATTCATCCTAGGAGCTCTCTGAAGAAACAAACCCAATCAGCACCTTGATATCAGCCTCTAGAACTGTGAGACAATAAATTTCTGTCATTTAAGAGACTTGATATATTGTATTTTATTAAGGCAGTCCTATAAAACAGCAACATTATTAATAAATGGCAGAGTTTTATTATTTTATGAGCTATATGTATAAATAAATATAAATATAAATATGTATATTTTGTCTTTTTGAATACCAAATTTGGTCTAAATCATATGGTAGCTTTATAACATTTGTTGAGAAATGCTTATCTCTTCAGAACTCTAACATAAATTTTTTATTTTTAAAAATATTATGAAGAATTATCTTTAATAATTTTTAAGTCTTTTTTCATTTTTAAAAATTATCATTTTTTTGTGGTTTTCTGCCTTTTGCCAAAGGAATACTGAGACTTTATGTTTTGAAATATACACTCTACCTTTATTCTAGCTTAAATTATATATATTAAAATGTCTGTAGATTGTTGTTAGAAATTTATTTCATCATCTCAATATTTCTAGTGATTTGTGTTCCTCACTGTCAATGTTGTTTTATTACATTGTCTCTCTTTATAAACCAAACACAAAATTTTTAATTACTTACTCGTGCACATTTTCTCTCATTTTTTCTCTTTTCCCCTCCATCCTACCCATAATATTCAATAATACAATATTCAATATTGTAATTCCTAATCATCTCAATAAGCAAAAATGAGAAACTAAATTATTAAACATTGAAAAGAAAGAGATAAAACTACTTTTTAAATATGAGGATAGTACATGTCTAAAATACAAAGAAATATTATTTATAGTACTAAAATAATTTAAAAAACTAAATTTGTCAAGGTCGAAAAATGAGATTGAATCCAAAAATTAATTGTATAGTTATTGTAACAAGCAATCACAAAACTAAACTTAAAATGTCACTTACATTTAAGTTTTTAAAGCACCATAAAACATCAAATACCTAGAAATAAATCTAACAAACATTTGTAACATATCTACAATGAAATCTATAATTCTGAGAGAAACTAAGGAAGACATAAATAAATGAACAGGCATGTCATTTTGGAAGACTCATTATTGTTAATATGCTGATTCTCCCAAAATTGATTTATAGATTCAATGCAATCCCAATTGTCTTTTTTAAATTTCAAGCTAATTTGAATATACATATGCAAATTCAAAACGCAAGATAGCAAAAACATACTGAAAAAGAATAAATTTAGAAGATTTATACTACCAGATTCAAAGACTTTCTTCAAAGGTATAGAAATTACACAGTATAATATTGACATGTGAGTAAATGTGTATGTATACTAGCACAGTGCTAAGTACAGTCATGTGCCGCGTAATGATATTTTGATTAACCGCAAACCACATATCCAACAGTGCTCTCTTAAAATCGACCAACAAGGCGCAGTGACTCATGCCTGTAATCCCAACACTTTGGGAGACCAAGACTAGATAGAAGATTGCCTGAGCCCAGGGGTTCCAGATCAGCCTGGGCAACTTGGTGAGACTTCGTCTCTACAATTTATCAAGAAAAATTAGTTGTGGTGCACGCCTGTAGTTCCAGCTGCTTGGAAGACTGAGGTAGAAGGATAGCTTGAGTACAGCAAGTCGAGGTTGCAGTGGCTGTGAGCAACTGCACTCCAGCCTGGGTGACAGAGTGAGACTTCAACTAAAAAAAAAAAAATGGGACTGACCAAAACAACAAGATTGTATATTAATCAGAGATTATAAATTCCCAGTCTCATAGTTTTAAATTTGTACCATAATCTGAGTCTGGTTCTGATGTTTCCTTTGTCTTTTCATATTCTGTTTTTTTCTTGCCTTTTAATATGCCCTGTATTTTTGTTTTCATTTTTAAAATTGTTAATTATTATGTGCATATGATAGTTGCATGTTTATGTGATACATGTTATGTTTTAATACAGGCATACTAGGTGTAATGATCAAATCAGGGTAATTAGAGTATCCATCACCTCAAGTCTCTCTTATTTCTTTGTGTTAGGAACATTCAAATTTCACTCTTTCAGTTATTTTAAAATATACAATAAAGTTTCGTTAACTATAACCACTCTATTGTACTAAAAAATACTAAATCCTATTTATTCTATCAAACTGTGTATTTTTGTTGAAAGCTAGACATGATGTATTGGATAATAGAAACTAAGGTAATGGCTTATAATGCGAGGTGGTATGTTAATATCACGGAGTCAGGCTGTGTTTAATATTTACTGTAGCTGTACTGCTAGAAATTTCAATTTTAGCCAGTGTTCTTGTTTGCTCTCTCCTGTCCTTAAATTTCCCTGGTCTTGTCATTAAACAGTCTGCCCTTTATACCTCTTTTAGTCAAGCAAGAAGCCTCAGCTTCCAGAACCAGCTCGTCACATCTTCCCAACCATTGCCACAGACATGTGAGTGAATAAATCCTTTAGATGACCCTTGCCCAAGTCACTGTCGGATCACCAACCTGGGAGGCTCCAAGACAGGACCACCCAAATGAGCTACTCTCAAATTTCTGACAAAGAAACCGCAGAAAATAATGCATTGCTATTGCTATTTTAAGACTCTAAGGTATGGGTGGATTTTTTTTTAAAACATATTTTAGTAACTAAAAGCCTATTGCTCTCATTTTTCAGATGTTGCTGTGGTTTAGAGAGGCTACATTTTTGCAAAGCCCATGACAATGGAAATACCAAAGAAGTCTTTCTGACTCTGATATTGTTTGTGGTTCTACTACTTTGTTTTCTTTCAGCTAACCATTTCTTGGGTAGCAGTTATATTTAACAAATCCCGTCCCCTGAGAGAGAAATAGTATGCTTCTTTGTACATTTTCCCTCCATTGGTCTTATTATTATTATTATTATTATTATTATTAAATTTTATTATAAAGATGTGGGGTACAATTCAGTATTAGGTATATAAACATTGATCATACAGATACCCCTGTTAATGAGGTATGCCCCTCCCTCCCCTAACAGTTTCCCGTAACTGCCAATCGCACCCCCCCACACACACCAACAGTTTCCCATTACTGCCAATCACTTTCTGATAGCATTATAATTCTTCAAGTCCCTCTTATGAGTGAGAACATATGGAACTCTTCTTTGTTTCTGTGATAAATCACTGAGTATGATCAACTCCAAATCCATCCAGGTTGCTGCAAAGTCCATATATTTGTTATGCTTTATGGCTGCATAATATTCCATTGTGTATATGTACCACGTTTTTTTATCAAGTCTAGCTTCGATGGGCAACATGGTTGGTTCCATGTTTTTGCTATTGTGAATAGAGCTGCCACAAACATACGTATGCAGGTATCTTCCTTGTAGAATGATTTTAGTTCCTCCGGGTGTATTCCCAATAGGGGAATTGCTGGGTCATATGGAGGGTCAATTTCTAGTTCTTTCAGAAATCTCCAGACTGTTTTCCAGAGAGGTTGTACAAGTTTTCATTCCCACCAGCAGTATAGAAGAGTTCCTTTTTCTCCACATTCTTGTCAGCATCTGTTGTTTGTTTTATTACTGATGACTATTCTTCCTGGGATTGGGTGGTATCTCAATGTGGTTTTGATTTGTATTTCTCTGATGATGAGTGAGGCTGAGCACTTTTTCATGTGTCTGTTGGTTGCCCCTATATCTTCTTTTGAGAAGTGTTCCTTCATGTCTTTTGCCCACTTTTTAAAGGGGCTGCTTGTTTTTTTTCCCTTCGGTGTGTTTGAGTTCCTTGTAGATCCTAGATGTTAGGCCTTTGTCAGATATACAGTTGGCAAATATTTTTTTCCCATTCTGTGGGCTGTCTCCCTACTCTCTTGATGGTTTCTTTTGCTTTGCAGAAGCTGGCTAGTTTGATGAGGTCCCACTTATCCATCTTATTTCTTAACATATTGGCCTTTAGGGTTCTCAACAGGAATTGGTTCCCAGTTCCAATTTGCATAAGGGGGTCTCCTGCATTTTCTAAGATTCTGACAGCTTGAGGTTTTATGTTTAGATCTTTGATCCATTTAGAGTTAATTTTTGTGTATGGTGTTAGGTAGGGTCCTGTTTCAATCTTCTGGATGTGGTCCGCCAGTATTCCCAGCACCATATACTGAATAGGATTTTCTCTCCCCAGTAGTTGTTGTTGGAGTCTTTGTCAAAGATGAGTTGGTTGAGGAATTGAGGCTTTGCTTTCGGAATCTCTATCCTGTTCCATTGGTCGGTGTGCCTGTTCTTGTACCAATACCAGGCTGTTTTGATTACTGTAGCCTTATAGTAAAGTTTGAAGTCTGGAAGTCTGATACCTCCTGCTTTGTTTCTTTTGCTAAGGGCTGTTTTAGCTATTTATGGTCATTTATGTTTCCATATGAATTTCTGTATTGTCATTTCCAAGTCTGAGAAGAATGATGTTGGTAGCTTAATGGGTATTTGTGTTGAATCTGTAGATTGCCTTTGGTAGGATGGATGTTTTAGCAATGTTGAGTCTTCCTATCCATGAGCATGGTATATTTTCTCATTTGTTTGTGTCTTCTTGAATTTCATTGAGCAGTGTTTTGTAATTCTCATTGCAAAGGTCTTTCACTTCTCTGGTTAAGGAGATGCCAAGGTATTTCTTTCTTTCTTTTTGTGGCTATTGTGTATGGGATTGTGCTTTTTATTTGGGTCTCTGACTGCTTGTTTTTGGTACATAGGAATGCAACTGACTTTTGCACATTTATTTTGTACCCAAGACTTTGCAAAAGTCCTTTATCAGTGCTAGCAGGTTTTTGACAGATTCTCTTGAATTTTCAAGGTATAGGATAGGATCATATCATCAGCAAAGATGGATAACTTGATTTCCTCTATTCCTATTTGGATATGCCTGATTTCCTTCTCTTGTCTAATTATCTGGGTTAGGACTTCCAACACAATATTGAACAATAGGGGTGAGAGTGGGCAACCTTGTCTTGTTCCAGTTTTCAGGGGAAATGTTTCTAGTTTCTGTCCATTTAGCAATATGTTAGCTGTGGGTTTGTCATAAATGCCACTTACTATTTTGAGGTATTTTCCTTCTATACCTAGGTGTTTGAGGGTCTTTATCAAGAAGCGATGCTGGATTTTATCAAAAGCTTTGTCTGCATCTAATGATATAATCATGTGGTTCTTGTTCTTATATCTGTTGATGTATTTAATTATATTTATGGTCTTGCGAATGTTCAACCAGCTCTGCATCCTGGGGATGAAGCCTAATTGGTCATGGTGGATGATTTTTGAGATGTGTTTTTGGATCCAATTTGCTAGAATCTTGTTGAGGATTTTTGCATCTATGTTCATAAGGGACATTGGCCTGTAGTTCTCTTTCTTTGTTGCATCTTTACCCAGTTTGGGTATCAGTGTAATGTTAGCTTCATAAAATGATTTGGGGAGAATTCCATCTTTCTCAATTGCCTGCAATACTTTCAATAGGATTGATATCAGCTCTTCCTTGTACATTTTGTAGAATTCTGCTGGAAAGGGCTTTTTTTGGTAGAGCCTTT
>CAUYQG010104274.1:0-19146 GCA_963574415.1 Tarsius wallacei | reverse complement strand
CTGTCGCCCAGACTGGAGTGCAGTGGCTGCTCCCGGCAGCCTCGACCTGCTGGGCTCCGGCGATCCTTCCGCCTCAGCCTTTCAAGTAGCTGGAACTATAGGCACGCGCTACCACACCCGGCTAATTTTTTGATTTATTGTAGAGATGAGGTCTCACCAAGTTGCCCAGGCGGGTCTCGAACCCACGGGCTCAGGCAATCCACTCACCTCAGCCTCCCAAGGCGTTGGATTACAGGCTGAGCCACTGAACCCGGCTCATTGCCAATTCTTAAAGTTTTTGTGTATCCTTTCAGAGGTGTTTTAAGTCTATACAAATACACATACACACACACATATACATACATATATGTATATATTATATATATAATAGCATACTATATACTTATTCTGCTGTGGAGAATATTTTAAAAATATAATTTCATGGGTTTCAACCAAGGTCTCTTCAATCTGAATTTTCAAGGATGGGTGCATGAATCTGTTTTTATAAAGCTCCCCAGGAGCTGTGAATGTTCAGGTAGTTGGTGGGGAGGAAGTCAGTCCAGCCTGTCACTTCCCGTCATTTCCAAGTACCCAGGTATCCTGCCTTCAGCTCAGTTGGCTTTCTGAGGTCTTCGCAGAACTAGGGATTCATAGCTCCCTGGCTCTCAGTTCTCCTTCTCAAATACTCCTCTGAGGTCACCATCCGCCTCAGACTACCTGGTTCCAGAGACCCTAACCACCATGGCCTGCCAGCCCTGCACTGCTGCAAGGCCAAGGCTAGCGCCACCTGTTGGCTTCTCTGAGAGCACTCCCAAGGATCAGTACCTTGAGTCTAGATCTCTAGAACCTGATGGAATTCTCATCTTGATTCTTGCTGTCCACCAACTCAGGCATAGCTTGTATGAGCGCTAAGTTCTAAGAGCTCCCAATTTACCGATGGGAAAAGAGAGGTTCAGAGACGCATGGTGAGTTTCCCAAAATGATAAAATGCTTGCTTTCAATTGCTCCTGTGTATCAGGTACTATGGGCTACGTGCATTATAAATTAAAAAAAAAAAAAAAAGAATGAATTTGTCAGATTAGACAAGAGATGGACAAATTAGAATGTCAATGAGTTTTCAAATATCTACCAGTTGTTGAGCCCCTTCTTTGTACAAGGTACTGGGCTAGGCATTTACTGTAATAGCTCCCTCAGGATAGGCATTTTTAAATCCCATCTTACAGATGAGGAAGGAAATGGAAGCTTAGACAGGTGAAGAAACTTGGAGGCTAATTACTGGGGAAACTAGTCTACTCTTTCCTCTACCCTAGATGCCACATGGTCCAAACCCTTGACCCTCAGGAAGGAAAGTGGGTCTTACCAGCAACAGGAACATGCATGTCTGCATCTGGAATACCCCATCCTGCTAGCAAGGTTCCCGGGCACTAAATCCTAACCTGAAGCTGAGCACAGAATGAGAGTCTGGGGAATGGAGCATCTCGAGGCGCTGCCCACAACACTATGGCCACTCTGACTTTGGCCCACAGCAGATTTCTCCTCTCTCGTGACCTGAATGTTGGCAGCTCCCCAACAAAGAAAACCCTCCCTTTACAGAAGGTTAGGTAAACCCTGGCAGATTTTCTGTTTTGTGTCTGCTCCATCAGGGTACCGATCACCAGTGGGGAAATGGGCTCTGGAATCCATGAACCTAGGTTCAAATCCCAGCTCCTGCCTTTATTAGCTGTGAGACTTCAGACACCAGACGCCAGACTCCAGACACAGCTGCAGCAAATACATGTAAAACTCACAACTCAGTTAGTGCTGCTTCCTCTCTCCCTCCTGAAGTGCTTCCCAAGGCACTAAACGCACTTTTCTTTTGTCACATTCCAGTCCTGAGGGTTATCTCTGGTCGTGTTTATGGGACTCGGGTAATTCTTAATCCTCTCCCTCCCGGCCCTCTCTCCCCTTTGCCCTCAATCCAAACAGGCATATGATCAGGTCCTGGCCCCAGACATGGGATAGATATAAAAAGGACATTGTATCTGAGACCGGGAGCTCAGAGCTCCTCGGGGAGGATTTCTACCTCCCACGGCTCACTAATCGGGCTCCAGGAGTCACATGAGGACCCCGTGACCCCCAGCCCAGATGGTCTTCCATCTCACCACAGACTGGACAAGCTCCTTGGGACAAAGCGGCTTCACACTGCCTGACTCCCAGTCAGCCTCACAGCAGGCTTACCTCACTCTGCTGGAGCCATCCTTCTGAAAAGTTGGGGACTTCCTGAATTCATAAATCCAATCCTCTTTTACTCCAAATTGTTGTTATTATTTCAGGGAGTCCTTATCCTTGGCTTATATTCTCCAGATTGTGTCTCCTTAAATTGTGGGGCTGAACTAATATCTGCTGAATGTTTACAACAGGCTAAGTGGATTATATGTGAGTTATTTCATTTCCTCTTCAGTGTAGGGAGGGGGGCACTGTTTCTACGCCCAGTCTAAAGATCATCACAATAGCTGACATTTATACAGCACTGTGTAATAGACATCTTCTCCATGCCTTCTGTTTAGCAACTCACTCCATCATCACTGCAGTCCTATGGGTATAGATACGAGTTGTCCCCTATTAACTGAAACTCAGAGAGGTGGAACAAGTCATCCAGATCACACAGCCAGCAAATGACAGAGGCTGGTATTCAAGTCTGGGCAGTCGGGCTCCCGAAGCGCCTGACGATTCTGATACACCACCTCTGTTTTTCCCAAAGGAGGCCCCACATGTAATTTCAGCAGTCCACAGCTACCATTACAGATCAATAGGGTGTGAGCTGGACAAGGCCTGGCTCAGCCACATAGATTCCTGAGGCGCTCGAAGGACAGACCACACCGATTGATTTCTCGTCTGGGTCTTTAAATGTCAGCATGTGCATGACCACCTCAGACCTTGGACACAGAAATAAAATGCAGAAGGAAAGGGCATTCTAGTGCATGGGACGAGAGGGTGGCAGGGCAGAAGAAGAGCCACCATCCGGAACACATGTCTGTGGGCTGGGTGGGATTCCTAGGCCACGAGGAGGGGCCCCTTATAGGCAGCAGGGGATGGAAATGGGTTGAGAGCTGCACCCTTGACCTTGGACTGCTGGGAAGCTATTTATGGCATGACACCAACCCAAGAGAGATGGGTCTTAACCTGATTTAGCTCCCTTGTCTACATTTATTGGCCACTGTCACTGCTCACTGGGACCAGCCTGGCTTCCTGACACAGCGCTACATCACCAACGCACTGTGGCAGGGGTAAGGCCACACCCTCCCTCCCACCCCAGAATCCAGCCAGGCCCGCAACAGACAACTCTCCAGGCCTGCCCAGTTCAATCATTTGCTGTTCTAGGAGTGGAGGGGACAGACACACATGACAGAGTCAGAGCATCCTGCCTATTCTCCAACTGGAAAGGGGAGACTGACAGGAAAAGGAAGCCAACAGAAACATACCCAAGATGAATTTCAGACGTGTTGCATGCAGTAAAGGACAAAAATGAGGCAAAGTGAGAGAGGTTTGTGGGGAGGGGACAAGGGACAGGGAAGGTAGCCCAAGAGGATGTCTCCAAAGAAGTGAGATTGGAGCAGAATTCCGAGTGCTGGAGGAAAGGGAACATTCTGAGAACGAAGAAAAGAACTCTCACAGCAGGGGGCACAGCAGAGGCCCCATGGCAAGAGCAGGCTCAGTCTCTTGGACCATGAGTGCCGGGAGCAGCAGGGCAGTGGATGTTGAGGGGAGAGAGGAGGGTGGGGACCAGATGGGCCCCTAACCCCTGCCTCCTTGTCCCTGCGAGATGGCTCTCTTTTATAAGCAACCCAGGTTCACCATCAGGACTTGACACTGGCCTACCTCCTCCCACCACGTCCCTGGACATGGCTTTGGGTTGGCTCCTTGCCCTAACAGTCAGTATAAAAGATTTGAGAGAGAAGACTCTTATCCAGCCATGCCTTAGAACCTGATCCAACGCAGGAGTCTAAGGAAGGATGCTGGTGACTGGGAGAACACAGAAACTTCCTGATCTTCAGGGACCACCCAAGCCTCCCACCCACCACTCACATTGTGTGCCAGCTGACCACTCACTCATCCAAATCTTCCCTGGGCTCTGTCTCTGGGGCTCTGCTCTTGCTGGTCCAACATTGGCAATGACTTTGCCCTACATCCCCATGCAGGGAAATCCTTCTCATTTGCCAGCATAAGTGATGCCACATTCATGAAGACTCTTCTGACTCCTCACCACATTTAATGGCTGGGTTTGCTTGTTTTAACATTCCTCTGGCCTGTGTTTGAACATCAATTTGATCTTTCATTTCCTTTTGTCTGAATATCTATGTCTTCCATCGTACCACAAGGTCCATGAAGAGCAAGAATTGAAATGAGGCCAGGCTCAGTGGCTCAGCCTGTAATCCCAGCACTTTGGGAGGCCGAGGTGAGTGGATTGCCTGAGCCCGCGGGTTCGAGACCCGCCTGGGCAACTTGATGAGACCTCATCTCTACAATAAATCAAAAATTAGCTGGGCTTGGTAGCGCGCGCCTGTAGTTCCAGCTACTTGGAAGGCTGAGAGGGAAGGATTGCCGGAGCCCAGCTGGTGGAGGCTGCGGTGACTGGGAGCGGCCACTGCACTCCAGTCTGGATGACAGAGTGAGACTCCAACTCAAAAAAAAAAAAAAAGAATGTTGGTTCTGCTGTGTCCTGGCTGTGAGGCTTTGGCCAAGGCAATTCACCTTTCCATACCTCAGTTTCCTAAAAAGCAGTCCCTAAAACCAGGATTTGATATCAGAAGTTTATTGGGAGGTGATTCCAGGAAGTACCGGTAGGCAAATGGGGAATGAGACAGGGAAATAAAAGATTCTGAAATGAGGTGCGTTATTAAACAAGTCACCACCCTGGGCAACTTGGGGAGATAGTGTAGAATACCATTTCCTAACCAACTGAACATTGCAATCACCTGGGAACTTTAAAAAAGGTGGATGCCCAAGTCCTACCCACAGAGATTCAGATTTAATTGGTCTGGGATGTGGCCCGGGCATCGAGATTTTTAAAAAAATATTCCCCAGGTGATCCAATGTGCAGGAAAGTTTGAAATCACTGGTGTAGAATATATCTCAGAGCTGTCCTAGTCAAGAGGTAAAAAACAAGGGTGTTTATCCACCAACTCTCCACCCAGCTTTGGTTGAGGATGTTTCTAGCTTATTCTGTGAGTGTCCTAGCATGCTCCTTAACCAGAAAACAAAAAACCTACAGATGTTTACAGTAAGCAGTCTTGGGTATATGAGAGTGAATATGGGAAGGGTGTTATTATCTGCTTATAGTCTTCATCTCTAAAATGGGGGCAATAATTCTGTGAATTTTTGTAAGAGTTAGAAAATGTCTGTTAAGTGCTTGGCACACAATAGGCATTTAGTGAGTGCTGTTTCTTTCTTCTTCCCTTTCCTTTTTTTTTTTTTTTTGGTCAGGTTCTCACTCTGTCACCCAGGTTGGAGTGCAGCGGTGCCACTATCATGACTCATTGCTGTCTCAACCTCCTGGGTTCAAGTAATCCTCCCACCTCAGCCTCCCCAGTAGCTGGGACCATGGGTGCGCACCACCACACCTGGCTAATTTTTAAATTTTTATAGAGATAGGATCTTGCTATGTTGCCCAGGTTGATCTCAAACTCCTGACCTCAATTGATCCTTCCACCTTGGCCTCTTAAAGTACTTGGATTACAGGAGTGAGTCATGCATCTGACCTAAGTGTTATTATAGTGTTTGCTGTGGGCTGTTGCTGTATTCCCTTCAGCACCCAGCCAGAGCTTTGTGCAGTAGATGTCCAGTGAGTATCAGTCATTCTCTCAGCTCTCTTCTGAAACAGCAACACTGGAAACCTGAATCAATGGAGCTGCCAAGACGCATTACTCAATTCTGTGGTTCCTGAGACTCTGCAACTGTGTCTTTCCCTAGATGATCTGCTATTTTTATCCCTGGCTGCACAATGGAATCACCCGAGGACTTAAAAAGAAAATACGAACGCCTGGGTCCTACCCTCTGGGATTTCTGATTTAATTGGCCTGGGGAGAGATCTGGGCATTCCAGATTTGTAACAGCTTCCCTGGTGATTTTGATGTTGCAGACTTGATGGTTAACCAAGGACGGAGGGGAGGGCAGAGGGTTGGGGACAGGACCATTGCATAATTCCTCTATTCCATTCCAATCCTTTCCTCTGCTGTGTCTCTAAGGTTTCAGAAATTCTAGTTTCTGGAAAACAGGTTGGAGGCTGAGCAGGCATAAGCCCTGCTGAGCCCTGCTCCACAGGGCGGCCACTCGTCACCACACCAGGCATCTTCTCGTTCATTCTGATGTCCTCCCCCACGTATTGTCCTGGTGCCCACACTGGCTCCCTCTGCAGATCCTCACTGAGTGTCTCTACACACCAGGCACTAGGTGGGGCACCGGGACACAGGGATGCTATGGTCCTCACAGTTCCTGCTCCGAGAGAATAATGTACAACACCTTCATGTGCAGGGCCCATGGGAGACCGCATCATTGTGGTGGGGCATGAGAGGAAAATCACGTCCTCCTGGGGGAGAGGGAGAGTGTTTGGGAAGGTTTTCTGGAATGGTCTTACTGAGGTAGGTAGGAACAAATATTCCTATTTTATAAATGAGGAATTTAAGTCATCAGGGAAAGAGGCAGGATAAACTATTTCAGAGAGCCTTCGTGATGTTCCAGGCAGGGCACTAGAAGCTCTACACACATCATTAGTCATAGTAATAATAGCTTCTATACATTGTACACCTCCTGTCTGCCAGGACCCTTCTAAGTGCTCATTTAATCCTCACAACACTCCTAGGGTGCAGATACTATTATTATCCTTGATTCACAAATAAGGAAACTGAGGCTGAGGGAAGTGAAGTGACTTGTCCAAGATCACACAATGGTGGGGCCAGGATTGCAACCCAAGCTGTCTGGCTGCTGAGCTGCTTCTTATAATCAGGACACCCATGGCACTCCCATCACCCCATTCATCCTCATAACCCAGTAAATGAGGAAGGCATGATGATCTTGCCCTGACAGTAATGATCAGAGGCCACAGTTACGCAGTGGGCAAGGTACTATGAGTCCAGTCCTGGCCTGCCTGATTCTGAAAGCCCTCTTTTGTTCTTTTGGTCCAGTGCCCTTCTGTGATTCCACCTGGTTTGCGGGTGCCGGTTCTCTTAAGCATTTCCTCCCCCACTGAAGACCAGACCCAAAGAGCAGACCCTGCCAGCTGTCTGCTGAACCTCGCTGGGTCTTGGCCACAGCGGGGGCCTCTTTTCCCAGAGGCCTTTGCGGGAACTCCCACAGTCATCAAGCAGGGGCCCACTCAGTGAAGAAGTGACATCCACAGCCCCACGAAGCTGGTGCCTATTGGCAGGTCCCTGAGGATGGCCTGATGTTTCTGCTGGGGTGTCTTGCCATGTCCCCATTTCCATCATATTTTTAACCAGGGCTGTGGGAGCGCCAGGAAGTCTGTGATTTGCTGTGGTGATCATGGCCCGGCCTGTATCCAGTATCCAACAGCTCCCTGGGACCCAACTAGGCAGATACGACAGGACTCTGCCCTATCTCCCTCCCCAGCTCAGAGCCCCGTCCCTTTGAGGAAGTCCAGGAAGGCTGCTCTGTACTCTGAGAACACACTTACCAACCTAAGGGCTTGTAATGAACCAAATTATGCTGAATTAATTGGATGTCGTTAACAATGTCAGAGAGGGGGCTGGGGAGTAGCAGTATCCACCAAGCCTGGGGAAGGGAAAGGCGGGGGCAGGACAGCCCACAACACAAAATGCTCTGCACAGCTTGTGTCAGAGAAGAATTCCTCATTGTTAGCTCTCCGAAATAGCCAAGGCACCCACTCTCGCCTCAGACAGCACCTCTCTTCTGAAACTGGACTCCCAGCCTGCAGCTTTGAACATTGGGCCTCCAGGTGCATCTGTCCTTGTCCGCAGGAGCCACAACACAGCCCTGATGATAAAAATGAGCCCATACCAGCCCCCGTGTCCCCACAAGCTTAAGGGTCAAATTACAAAGGACTCGGGAGGCCCCATCTCCTGGCTCTACTTCTACTTCCTGCCTGATGGGACAGGCAAGTGAAGAGCCCCCCTGCTGGGAATCACATCTAGTTAAGTGCTTGGAGAGGCTCAGAAGTGTGGTCATCAGCTGGTGAGGCACAGAGGAGTGCATGGACAAGGGCAACTGTGAGAGGGACCTGAGCCCAGAAGTCTTATTCCAGCTCTGTTATAAGTGGGCTGTGTGGCTCTGGAGAAACCACTCCCCTCTCTGAGCCACAGTGTCTTCAAGGAGGGGTGTTGAAATGAACAGTTCACTTCAATCTGGGGATCTCACACTGACAGGGGGCGAGGGTCTTCCAGGAATTATCTGCAGGTAGGGAAAAAAGAGCTCTCATGCCCACATGTATTATGTACTACTATTTTCCAAATGAACATAGAATTGATGGTTATTGATCAAATAAACATTTGTTTTAAGGCAGCCACTGAATTCAGAGAAATTATGATCTTTATTATTATTACCATTATTATTATTATTTGAGATAGGATTTCATTCTGTTGCCCAGACTGGAATGTAGTGGCGTGATCACAGGTCACCGCAACTTCGAACTCCTGGGTTCAAGAGATTCTTCTGCCTCAGCCCCCCGAGAAGCTGGGATTACCACTCTTGACTTACTTTTCTGGTTTCTGTAAAGATAGGGGTCTTACTTTGTTGCCCATGCTAGTCTTGAACTCCTGTCCTCAAGCATGGTCATTTTTTTTTAATAGACTTTATCTTTTTGATTTTTCTTACTGTGGTAAAATACACATACCATAAAATTTACCATCATAATCATTTTTAAGTGTACAAGTCAGTGGCCTTAAATACATTCACTTTGTTGTACAACCATCAGTACCACATTCTCCAGAAGGTTTTTCATCATCCCAAACTGAAACTCCATACCCGTTATACAGTAATGCCTCATTCTTCTTCTCTCTCCCCACCTCCAGTCCCTGGTAACCCCTGGTGATTATTTTCTTCATCAAAAGATACTAAAAATGCAATGACTCTTCTCCTGTGGGGTTCCTGGAATAATCTGATGTAGAGAAGGAGTCTTACCTCTTGAAAAGGTGAGGTGTCCTTGCTCTAGATGTGCTAAACTGACATTTTTTTTTTTTTTTTTTTTGATTTGGCGTCTCACTCCGTCGCCCAGACTGGAGTGTGGTGGCCGGAAGCGGCCACCGCAGCCTCGACCTGCTGGGCTCCTGCGATCCTTCCGCCTCAGCCTTCCGAGTAGCTGGAACTACAGGCGTGCGCTACCACGCCCGGCTAATTTTTTTTGATTTATTGTAGAGATGAGGTTTCGCCTGCCCAGGTGGGTCTCGAACCCGCGGGCTCAGGCAATCCACTCACCTCAGCCTCCCAAGGCACGGGATTACAGGCTGAGCCACCGAGCCCGGCTTAAACTGACATTTAATGATTCTATGTTTCTTACTCTGTCGCCCAGGCTGGAGTGCAGTGACACACTCATGGCCACCCCAATGTCAACCTGCTGGGCTCCAGCGATCCTTCTGCCTCAGTCTTCCAAGTAGCTGAAACTATAGGCTAATCAAAAATTAGCCTGACTAATTTTGGATTTATTGTAGAGACGCGGTCTCACCAAGTTGCTAGGGCTGGTCTCAAACCCACAGACTCAGGCAATCTACTCGCCTCGACCTCCCGAAGTGCTGGGATTACAGGCTGAGCCACCGAGCCCGGCCGATTCTATGTTTTCTAGTATCAGGAGGGAAAAATCATTTGTTAATTTTTTTTCCTGAAATGAAGATGAATTTATTTTATTTTCATGCGGGATGGGAACATGGAGGTAGATTCTACACAAAGAGCTGGCAGAGAGGTCAGAGTAGTGGTTTCTTCTGAGGGGCAGGAAAGGGTGTGAGGAGGCTTGTGGGCAGCAGGAAATGTTGAGATCTTGCTCACGTGATGTGTGCCTATATAAAAATGATCAGGCTATTCACTTCAGATTTACGCACTTTGCTGGATGCATGTTATGCCCTCAATAACACCTCTTTTATAAGGGAGGAGCCATTCAGTTCAAATGGGTACAAAAAACATCACAGGCAGGGAAGGGGCTCGTCTTTCCCCCGCCAGGTTGTTTCGTAAATTGTGCACCTTGGTGGCACAAGCAAGGCAGAATCTGTTCTAACCTGAAATAACGCCAGGTAATGGACCATTTGTGTATTCATTTGTTTAAGAAAAACATACAGAGTGCCTTCTACAAGCTGGGCCCTGTGCAATGCCCCAGGAACAGAGGGAAGGTCCCTGACCTCTCAGAGTTATATCAGTCATCACCATCTCACTCGTTCACCTACAATGTGCATGATCAAGTTCTTTCTTACCTTCCCTAAACGGCTCCTGCTGCAATCTAAGCTCATTTCCTCTTGGCACTTTCTCAGCAGAGGTCGTCTTAAAGACTCTCTGAGGGCACACTGAAGCTCTGGCCAGATGATCATTAGTAGGGTGTAATCCTCTTTGTCAGGCAAAACCATCTCTATTCCTTTATAAACCTGCCCATCTTTGAACCCTCTGGTCAGTGTTGACTTAACACTCACGAGGTGGTATTACAACTTACCTGTTTATATTTCTCTGACCTAGAACTTCTTGAGAATAAATGTTTGCTATATTTATCCTCGTGCTGATTATATTTACTGAGCACCAAATATGAGCATAGCACAGTACCTGGCACATAGTGGGTATTCATGAAGTTAATTGAATGAATAGGTGAGTTTTTTATTTTGTTTATTTTTGAGTCAGGGTCTTATACTGTCACCCACTCAATGGCATGATCACAGCTCACCACAGCCTCAACTTGCTAGGTTCAGGCTATCCTTCTGCCTCAACCTCTGAATAGCTGGGACTATAGGTGTGCACCATCATGCCCGGCTAATTTTTTAATTTTTTTGTAGAGACGAGATCTCGTTATCTTGCCTAGGTTGGTCTCCAACTCTTGGACTCAAGCAATCCTCTTGTCTCAACCTCTCATAGTGCTGGGATTATAGGCGTGAGCCACCATGCCCAGCTGACTAAGTGAGTTTACAAGCGGATAGATAGATAAAAGAGCAATAAGCCCAGAGTAGTTAAGTGTCAGGCTGAGGGTCACACAGCAGTAGCTGGACTGGGAGTGACACCTAACCTCACACTTAGGTCCACCCCTCTTACCTTGGCAGGCAACAGCCACACCATAAAAATTTCCATCTAACCCTTTGAAGAGGTGGGTTTGATTTACATCAGCCATCAGGCAGCAAAAATATGGGCCTTCAAACTTTTATTGCCTTTTTATTATTCCTGGTGACGCACAGAGATATCATCCAAACATTGGCAATTACTTTGAAGGTGCATGTTTCAAAGGTTTAGGGATGGGGTGTTTTCTAATTTGATAAGTCCGGGCGTTTCCTGTCAGGCAGACCCAGGGGCATCAGCAGGATTGGAGCTGATTCAAAAGCAGAATTGATCTTTCAAGCCTCATTTTCATTTCCATCAGCACCCTATCAGACACTTTATCCCTGAGCCAGTTCCCATCCATGTATAATTTATACATTTGATTTCAATGGATTAATCTCTGCCTTATTCACCTGGGGGTGGAGTGGGGAGAGCTCCCTCTCTTGTTTTCTGTTTGGAGAGTGATCATATATTGTTTCATAGATTTTGTTTCCACCTAGAGAATTTTTTAAAAGATTAATTCCAAATGCACTCTCACATTTTTTTAGTTTTTAGGACTGGGTGGAATGGTGGGCTTGTGTGACGATTTTTTGTTTTGTTTTTTGTTGTTGTTGTTGTTGTTGTTTTGAGTTGGCGTCTCACTCCGTTGCCCAGACTGGAGTGCAATGGCCGCTCCCGGCCACTGCAGCCTTGACCTGCTGGGCTCTGGCGATCCTTCCACCTCAGCCTTCCGAGTAGCCGGAACTACAGGCATGCGCTACCACTCCCGGCTAATTTGACTTATTGTAGAGATGAGGTTTCACCTGCCCAGGCAGGTCTCGAACCCGCGGGCTCAGGCAATCCACTCACTTCAGCCTCCCAAGGCGTGGGATTACAGGCTGAGCCACCGAGCCCAGCTGACGATTTTTATTTATGTAGGAGGTGGCCTTTTCCCAGGCATGCCGATCATCTCCTGATGCTTAGGCATGGCCATCCACTTTGAGGGTAAAACAGGAATGTGGGGAGAAGGCTGAAGTCATCTTTATCTGGCGCCAGGGTCAGTACCCACTGCCTTCTGACCCCAGTGTAGTTAGTTTCCTACTCCCTGAGCTCCAGGGCCCTTCTCGGGCAGCGTATGCAGATCTTCTGGAAGAACACTAGAATATCACTAGGGGAAGATTAGATACTCTTTCCTAAACCTGGCAAATTCCCAAAATGTGAGGTTCTCTTGTTCCTCCCTTTCTCCATTTTCCTGCCCATCGCTTTCTTGGAGAATCTAATCCAATTCTGGAATCACAGAGTTTCACGAACTCCCCCTTTTCCCCTTGTACCCCAAGCCTCTTCTCAAGAGCCCTGTGCTTCTCTAGCAATTTCACTCCTACAGTCAAGCCACAGTCTTCCTGTTGGAAATTTTTCCTGGTTGGGCAGCATGGCAGATTGTGTTTGCCAAGATTCCTGCAGCCAACCACTCTTATTCTTGGAGCCCAGCTGCCATGCTGTAAGGAAACCCAGAGCACATGGAGAGGTTACATGTAAGTGTCTGGGTGACAGCCCCAGATGAGGTGCTAATCAACAATCAGCATCAATGTCAGTCACGTGAGAGAGGAAGCCTTTGAAATGACTCCGGCTCCAGCAAATATCTGGTTGCAACAGCCCAAGAGATCCTGAGTGAGAACCACCTAGTCAACCCTAGTCAACCTTCAGAACCAGGAGAGATAATAAAATGATTGTTGTGTTAAATCACTCGTTTTGAGGGATGCTTCATTTTGTAGCAAGAGATCATGAAACAGGCATGGTTAACCAAACAAGTGGAGACAAAGGTAAGCCTCTGGCAGCTTTCCTCCTCCCCAGCGTAAAAGACATCCCACATTTACACAAAATCTCATGCAAATGAGTGTGGCAACCTCAGGTCCTCCCTCCCTCAATAGACCTTTGGAAGGAGGAGAAGATGGAAAAGAAAGAGAAGCTGTATTCATTGCATGCTTGCCATATACCAGATAAGTGCTTTCTAACACATGAAACAGTTGAAGAAACTGAGATCCACAGAAGTTAAGTGACTTAACCAAGGCCACACTGCTAAAAAGTGTGCTGTTTGTGAAGCGAGGCCTACAAAAATAGCCCATGGACTGAGACACACGTGAAGGGAAGAGGTGCACCATAAATATTAGCTGAATTAATGAAAGAAGGAATGAATGCACTCCACCTGTTTTCTCTCTGCAGTCTTTTTCTTTCCCATTGGTTCGGAGGGGCAACCCTCCTGATTTGCTTTTTCTAGGAAGGGCGAGAGAAGGGAGGGAGTGGCCATGGGCTGAGCCCAGGACCCCACTGTGGCTGGGCTCCTGGAGATTGGCTGGCCTTTCCTGCCACTGGAGTCACTGTCCTGTTCTCCCTCTCCCAACAGGGCCTCAGGGCTACATCTTCTGGTCTCAGCACTTTCCAGGATGCTGCTCTCTGCCTGAGCTCCCAGTTGCTCCTGCAGGCCCACCTCAGGCTTGTCCTGCCTGTGTGTGCAGCCTCTGGTGTCAATTCCTGGGGCTGACTCTATGTCAAGGTGATTGCCACCACAGAGAAGCAGCCAGGCAGGGCCAGCAGGCATCTCTTTGCACTCTTGTCCTCTCCAAGCACAACTGGGATCAGAAATAACCTCCTCCCTTGCCATACACGTTTGAAGAGGACTTCACACTCTGCAGCTACACCATCTTTCTCTGGCTCATTTTTCCCCCCTAGGAAATCATGCTTTCCCAGGAAAGAGGGAGAAGAAAGCAAGTATGGGGAGCAGAGGAGTTCACAGTGACCAAATATCTCCCATGGCCTAGGCACTCTGTAATGTGCATTCATCACCTCATTTAATGCTCACAATAATGTTGCTAAGTACATATGATTATCCCTATTTTGCAGATGAGGAAACTGAAGCTCAAAGAGGCTTAAAAACTTTCCCAAGTCACAGAACTGACAAGAATTAGAGTGAGATTTCAAACCCAGCCAAGCCTGCATGGCTCTAAAACCCAGTGCTCTTTTCACTGTAAGCTTTATTCTTTCCCCCTTCCTAGGAATCAGAATCCTCTTGCCCTGAAGCCTATGAGACCATCATAGCACCAGGAGGTAACCTCATCTCCATCGCCCAAATATAATGCATGGACTGAGGTAAACATTGGCAAAGACCACAGGCGACTTAGTAAAGTGTATCCGAGCTTCCTCTGTGGTTCTTCACTTCTGTCTACAAGACAATTGAACCCGATATTTGGTCCTGGCCTGAACTCATTCCTGAGCCTGCCACCAACCACAGACCCGCCTCCCAGAGCTGAGACCAAGCCAGATGAGAAGCTCATACGCCTTCCCCACATGCCTGACCTAGGCCATACTGAATTCCATTTCTGCCAGATCCCGTGATAGCACAGTGGTTCAGCACCCACGATCTGGAGCTATATTGCCTGGTTCAAATCCTGGTTCTTAACACCAATAGGACCTCTAGCAAGTTTTTTGACCTTTCTTTGGCTTAGTTTCCCCATTTGCAAAACAGGGCTAATGAAAAAAACCACCACATAGGGTTGCGAGGACTCAGTGAGTCGTTATGTGGAAAGGCTCATAGCATTGTAAGTTGGCCATTGATACTATTTCTGTCTCGATCTAAACACTGCCCGAGCTCACATCCTTCACACCCAGAAAGAACCCCTTCCAGGACTTGTAGGATCCCACTCTGGAGACCACACTAAACAGCCCTCCCAGGCCCCTCGCCTCACTTATAACCTCTTGGAGAACCAGGCAGAAACAGGCCTGGTTCAACATCAAGGAGGACGCTCTTTGAAACTGGCCAGGCATGGCCTTAATAACTCATAAGCCAGCTGTCTCCTCTGTTTCTCTTCATGTGGTACAAGCTGCTTCGCCAAGTTCAGGCCTCTTCTTGAACCCTCAGCTCATTTCCTCCAATTGCCTGCGCCTGGCCTGGAGGCAGTGCCCTCCACAGTGAGGAGAGGCAGCTGCTCATTATCTCGCCTCCTCCCTTCCATTAGGACGTGAATCACCTCCTGAGATGGGACTCTACAGCCAGAGGGTGAACTGGTGACCTCATTGCTCGGTTCACTTGGTGCCAGGCATCCCAAAACGCCACTGACCTTTTCTTTCCCTCCAATGTGTTGATGCCAGGCTTTCAGTGACCAGGCTTCCTCCCCCAACCCCCTGGGGCCAGTTACAGAACTACCCTGGCATGTCAACGGATTCTAGATTCCAAATGGCACAGGTTAGCATTTACTGCCTGTGTTAGTGGTTTTCTCCTATCAGTACACTAATTGTTGAAAGCAAAGTTCAAGCCAGGTTGGCCCAAGTTGCAAAAGTGGAACACGGATTCCACATTACACCTCTCATCTTCCTTCAACTCACCCATCCTGAATGCACCAAGGCAACACCATTGTGTTGCATGGTGGAAGGGAAAGGAGTCTTGGGACTCTTTTATAGGGACACTAATCCCATTCACGAGGGCTCCACCCCCTATGACCTAATCACCTCTCAAGGCCCCACCTTCTAATACTGTGGGGTTAGGATTTCAACATATGAATTCAGCATTCAAACATTCAAACCATAGCACTCCATCCATCCATCTGTCCACCTTGTCCCTGTTCATCTGCCTTCTGTGCACAGCAAGGCACATTCATTCCTTGGTCCCTTTTCTCAACTGATATATCTTTATTTCTATATCAGAACTTAAAAAAAAAAAAGACATTCACTAAATCCCTGATTTGAAGCAAGTCATGTGCTTATTGGCATGTATTATCTCATTTATTTCTCAAAATACTATTATTAACCCCATTTTGCCAACGTGGAAACTAAGCCTCAGAATCATTATGAAACCTGCCTAGATTTCATATTTAATGGCTAGCCGAGCCAGGAGTCAAGTGAGGTCTGTCAAACTTCAGAATCTAGTTCTTCACTACTGTACTGTATTGCTCCCTTTCCCTCAGCCCTGCAATGTTAGCTTCTCCTCCAGGAGGATTGGTTCATCTTCACTGGTTCTGCCCTATTGTTCAAGGCTGGAGTTACTCACCACCACCAGCACCCTTCACTGATCCGGGCAGGTACCTCTTAGCTACTGCTCTGACTTTACTGCCTGAAGTTATGTGTGCAATCCTGAGCAAAGCAGCTTAAAAACAGAGGTCTTGTTTTAATATTATGAGGTCTGGGTCCTCAGAGAGAGGACTCTGTGCCATACACGTTGACGGGTGTTGCAAGAAACACCAGAGGTAAAGGCCTAGAGTAGTCCCATGAATAGCCAGATTCAAAATCCAGTGTCCAGACACCAGCATCTGAGCACCCAGCCTGGTCACATAAACTCAGCATGCAAGGAAAGCATTAAACAGCGTTTCCCAAAGTATGTTCTGTGGAACCCTGCCCTCAAGCGATGTTACACCAAAAAAAGGGATTGCACAGTCCAGCAGGCTTGGGAAACATTATATACTCTAATCCCTGCCTAATGATTTACAACATTCTTTAGTAAATTTTAAGTTCGAGGATTTTAAGTCATTTTCAGACAAGAGGTCTGTTAGTCTTTATTTAACTCAGTGTTTTTCCAGTTTATTTAGTCCCAGAACTCTTTTATACTTTTTAGGGTCCATGGAATCAATGTTCTCTGGAACAGACTTTGGGAAACACTGTTCTGGTGTCACTACCCTCACCTGAATTGGGCCAGCACAGTCTGCTAGCTATAACTACCCACTCCATAGATGGTGCCAGCAAGCATGTGATGTGGGCCCATGGGATCAGAGATTACACTCTTGCTACTGTTGAAGATCCTTCTGATCCCTGGACTCTGGAGCCAGCTGCCAACCCAGCCCAGAGCTGCCTCCCTTGACTTAATTTCTTGCCTTCAGGTACTTCCTGCCTTCCTGGACTCCTGTCAAAACAGCCTGGAAGACTGCAAGCTTGCTTCCTGCCAGAGATGACATGCAGAATGGAGAGAGAGCCAGGGTGACAAGCTTGGCTGGATGGGGAAGTACTTCCCAAGGCAACACTTGAGCAGGGCCGTGTGCCTCTGCAGGGAATCGGCCTCTGTCTAAGCAGAGGCATCCAACAGCTTGCAAGGCAAAGAAACAAACAGCTCCCAAGCACAGAACGCCTTCACAAATGCACGGCGTGTGAAAGAATCCACCTGTCTCTCTGCCACCCCACCCACCCAGGTAACACCCATAGCAGCAGCAGCAGCAACCGCCACCCGCCTCCGCCCCCAACAGCCAAAGTCATGTGAATGCTACCAGCCTTTGCTTGTCAGCCCCTAAGGACAGAACCAGAGTAACTGGTACATTTTGACCAACACGAAGCCCAGGACAAGGTATCGAGAAATAGCAATGGCTGCAAGGAGCCCAGTTCAGAGAGGGGTGAGTGTGGAAGGGCCTGTGAAATCAACACAACCTCCACCCCTTCATGAAATTTGCTTTCTTAAGCTCAGCATCCTTTTTTTAAAGGACTTGGTGTTGTCCATGACTAAGGATACTGGGTGCATACGTGGATCTGAAACAATGGCCAGCTTAAGGCTTTGCTGAATGGGTCTACATGTGTGTCTACTTTGTTGATGGGTACACATATATACATATCAGTGGAGGGAGGAGTCGAGTACACAGGAAAACACAAAATGGAGGGATTCTATCAGACAGCATTGCCTGAAAAAGATACATGTTATGTCTCATGATTGATAATGAAGGTTGGCATCAAGGACTGCTTGTCTTTCCCGTCTCACCACACCCATGAGTAGATCCCCTGCCATGAAATTTACAGGCCTTCTCTTGGAACACTACACCCTACAGTAAGCATAGGTCCAAAACAATAACTAGAGGGCAAAGCAATTAACCATTTCCCCAAGCTGAAGTTCCAACCTCTTATAGCCTTGATAATTTACTCTGTAAAGTGGCAGGCACCTTGGCTCGGAGTCACTCTCCAAGTCTATTTAAAAGGCTCTGAATTCTGCTGAGTCTTGTTTCACTTTATGAACAGGACAAAAACCACTAAGGTCTTCAACACCTTCTCGTTTGGTGCTAAATTACTCCCAAGATACTTATTTAGAAGTCTACAATTATGATATGACTTGGTTTTTCTGCAAAGCTTCCATTTACTGGTATACTAGGAGATAGAATGATCAGTTTTATTGTTTTAGTGTGAACCCTGGGAGCAGTGGACCAAAAATTATATCCTTGGGTGCCACCCCTTCTCCACCAGGTCTCTCTGTTTCCACAGAGATCTTGGAGTTCAGACCCAGCTTCATGGTTCTCATGGAAAAGTTGTGGCAGTTTCAAGCTTTCAGAGAAAATACAAGAAATGGGAATGCCAAGACAGAAAGGAGCCAAAATTATATCACAATCTGTCCAATTCTGAACCTATGATCTCATCATCGGCTCTGACCTCTCCTCGCCCCCAACTGCATCTCCTCCTATTTCCTATTCAGTGAATGGTTCCACCATCTGCCACTGGCTCAAGTCACAAACACAGGAGTTATCTAGGACTTATCCATTTCCCTCACCACCACCCCCATGCCACATCCAATCAGTCTCCTAAGCTCTGTCAAGGCCATTCTCTCTTCTTCTGCCCCACCATTCCCACCTTTTTTCAGATCACAGTCTTCTCGTCCCTGGCTTAACAACAAATTCCTAAGCAGTCTCCCTGCTTCCCTCCTGGTTATCCTCCACACTACAGCCAGAATGATCTTTCTGAAAAACAAATGTCACTGCTCTACTTAAAACCCCTCAGAAACTACCTGTGTTTGCCGAGATAAAACTCTCACCCCAACCTCGATACTCAAGGTCTTTGTATTGGCACCCCAGGTCACCTCCTCAACTCCTTTTTTTTTTTTGAGTTGGAGTCTCACTCTGTCGCCCAGACTGGAGTGCAGTGGCCGCTCCCGGCCACCGCAGCCTCGACCTGCTGGGCTCCGGCGATCCTTCCGCCTCAGCCTTCCAAGTAGCTGGAACTACAGGCGTG
>CAUYQG010104267.1:0-10480 GCA_963574415.1 Tarsius wallacei | reverse complement strand
GAGACCCGCCTGGGCAACTTGGTGAGACCTCATCTCTACAATAAATCAAAAAAATTAGCCGGGCGTGGTAGTGTGCTCCTGTAGTTTCAGCTACTCGGAAGGCTGAGGCGGAAGGATCGCCAGAGCCCAGCAGGCCAAGGCTGCAGTGGCCGGGAGTGGCCACTGCACTCCAGTCTGGGCGACAGAGTGAGACTCCAACTCAAAAAAACAAAACAAAACAAGACAAACAAACAAACAAAAGACTCTTGCCCATGTTTCCCCCATTTCCGTTCCCTCTGGTGTTCCCCATATGTGGCCCTGTGTGGCATGGCATGCCTGCTCCTCTTGGGCACTGTGAGAAACAAACTATCTAGAAGGATGTGGCTTATTCCTTGAGCTAACAAGTGACATACTGTACTATGCCTCTATAAGTCGTATATTGGGGCTGGAAACAAGGGGTGGTCTTTCTCACAATTACGCCCAGTGACCTCCTTGCAGATTTTGTGCTTCTCATCTCTGTAACCTTGGGCTTTGTAAGAGTTTCCAGTTTCTGGAGAACACTTAGGCCAGGGACACAGTTAAGTATTGCACTGAATTGGATGCTGTGACTATCCAGCACTTAGTTTGGGTTTCTCATGTCATTGAACTGACAGGCAGAGAAGGGAGTTACTGCACTGCCTGGGATAATAATTTCTGATTGTCATGGAGAATTAAGGTTGCTGCTTCTCAACAGGGGCAGGAAACAGAATGTCTGGAACCCAGAGGAACTCACTAGTGCGTCATTTGTTACTTCCTCATGCTTGGAATGACTGTTAATGGGCAGTTACAACAACTGTGACCTGGCAAGGGCACCTAAACACTTATATCCCTTGAGAATGGATGTCTGAGTAACCCCATCTGGAAAATCACCCAGACCAACAAAAGAATTAGCTGAGGATGAGGGAAAGCTAGTTGGGTAGTGGAGAAGAGAGATGATAAGTGTCAATTATGGCCCTAGAACTAGCTACAACAGTGAAGACTGGGTATTAGTTTCCCACTGCTGCTGTAATAAATTACCGTGAATTCAATAGCTTAGGACAACACAAATCAATTGTCTTACAGTTCTGTAGGCCAAAAGTCTAACACATCTCATTGGGCTAAAATAAAGACG
Source organism: Tarsius wallacei (assembly GCA_963574415.1). Lineage (NCBI taxonomy): Eukaryota > Metazoa > Chordata > Mammalia > Primates > Tarsiidae > Tarsius > Tarsius wallacei. The sequence goes on along the minus strand of CAUYQG010104267.1, from coordinate 9,351 downwards.
TCATCAGCCTGTATTGCTTTTCAGAGGCTTAGAGTATCTGTTTCCTTGCCTTTTCTGACTTCTAGTGCATTCCTTGGCTAGTGGCCCCCTACTCCATCTCAAGCCCAGCCATGAAGCATCCCTCTGATTCTTCCTCTGTCCTCCCATCTCTCTCTCTGACCACAGCTGGGAAAGGTTCTCTGATTTTAGAGACTCGAATTGAGCTCATGTGGATAATCCAGCCATTCTTCTCAACTTTCTTTACCTTAGTACTATATGCAAGCCCCCTTTAGCCATATAAGGTAACATATTTACAGGTATCAGGGATTAGAATGTGGATATCTTTGGGGGGTGGGGAGGGCATGATTCTGCTTACTACAAACTAGAACTTGTTTCACTAACCCTCTTGCCTCAGCCTTCCTGGGGTTAGTGACTGGCAATCTCCTTGAGAGACAGGCTGTGTAACTTATTGGGCTTGTTCCTCCCCTCTTTTGGAAAGAGTGAAGGCAACTTTGTTCTTACAGATGGATATAATTTGGATATTTGTCCCCTCCAAATCTCATGTTGAAATGTAATCTCCAATGTTGGAGGTGAGCCTAGCGGGAGGTGGTTGGGCCTAGGGGCAGATCCCTTATGAATGACTGGATACCATCCCTGCAGTAATGAGTGAGTTCTCACTCTTATTAGTTCATGCAAGATATGGTTGCTTAAAAGAGTCTGGCACCTCCTTCTTTCTATCTTGCTCCCTCAGGGCTCGCCATGTGACATTCCTGCTCCCACTTCACCTTCTGCCTTGATTGGAAGCTTCCTGAAGCCCTTACCAGAAGCAGATGCTGACGCCATGCTTCTTGTACAGCCTGCCAAACCATGAGCCAAATAAACCTATTTTCCTTATAAATTCTCCTGTCTCAGGTATTTACTTATAGCAATACACAATGGACAAATACACAGGCACAATCCTGGCCCGACATGGAAAGGAATGAGTAAATTTGAGTGGTGCAGGGGAATTGCATTGGATATAAACCTTTCCAGATTCCCTTGATTCCCTTCTTTCCTGGTCTGCAGTCAACCCACATTGAATTGCCTTTCCACTTTGGGACTTGTAATGCCAGGCGGTGGGAATTTCCCAGCCTGCATGGCTGCAAGGCGCTGGGTTACGCAACAAAGAAGTAGAGGGGAGTTAGTTTCACAAGGGATGAATCTTGACCACTGAGAAGTGGAAGGTAGGAAAGAACTGAGCAGGTGCTTTCTCCCTCCTTTTCTCCCTTGAGGACCCATTCCTACATGTGGCTTCTCCTTGTGGCCCATCTTGGAAAGCAAGTAAGGCTGTTGAGGTACTTGCTGTGGATGATTGGGATTGATGGCCAATGTGGAAATGCATCACATTGCTTTGCATTTTTCCTCATCCTTACCTCCACAGGCTTTTACCTCCTAAATAAAAGTTTAGCAGTGTAATCCCTGTTTGGGGCTCTGTTTTCTCTTCTTCCTTTCTTTATTTTAGAGACAAGGTCTTGCTTGCTGCAGCCTCCAACACCTGGGTTCAAGTGATCCTCCCACCTCAGCTTCTCAAGTAACTGAGACTAAAAGTGTGCCCCACCATGCTGGATTAATTTTATTATTTTTTGCAGAGATGGGATCTCGCTATGTTGTCCAGGCTGAGTTCAAGCCATCCTCCCAACTCAGCCTCTCAAAGTGATGGGATTATGGGCACGAGCCACTGTGCCTAGCCACAGGCTCTGTTTTCTAATCAGGCTAGCAAAGTAGGGCCCAGGAAAATAATTATTTGAGCATGATCAAGAAAGGCCTATAGTATCAGGCTGCTAGATGCTTAGGAAGAGGCTTGTAAGATTGTAGAGAACACTAAAAAAAAGTTCCTAAAGACATACTCTCCTGAATTAACACTTCTGTTGAGGCATTCCTCTAGAGTGGGAGGTGAAAAAGAGGAGGCAGCGCAGTCATATGCGATAGTGACACAGAGAAAGTCAGGAATTCAGAACTTGGAGAGAGAAACTCCATGAAGCCTTCCCTCCAATCTTGTTTTCTTCTTTTCATCCATCATCCATCCATCCATCCATCCATCCATCCACACACCCAATGCTTCCCTTTCTCCATCCATCCTCCATTTATTGAGATACCTCCTATATGTCATGCGCCATATTAGGGACTGAAAACACAATAGTAGAGAGATAATGGTCCTGGTCTTCATGGAGCTCACTGTTTAGCAGGGAAGACAGAAAAGATACTTCCAATGAGAAGTGCAGGATGAAAGGGGAGAATTTGTTTTAGGAGTTTTTGGTGCCAAGAAACAGATGGTCTCCTATTACTGTAAGGATATTAATGGAAATAAGAAAGGGAGGGATCTCAAAAGGTTGCCAGGCCTCATGAGAATCTCAGGTAAAAGTGTATAATTCAGCCTCCCTCAGTGTATCAAAACTGAATCTCGGGGGATTTCCAAATGACTTCATCCTGGGCAGGAACAGTGAGGCCCTTCAGATCCAGCACAGCAATCTCAGCTATATTATTTCGTGAATAAGTTACTATAACAAACAGATCCCAAAATACAGGGGCTTGCACAAGGTAGACATTTCTTTCTTTTTTGAGTTCCAGTCCATACACAAGGATTGGTTCGAGGAGAATGGGCAGCTGTTATGGTTTGGATATTTATTTGTCCCTTCCCAAACTCTTGTTGAAATTTGATCCCCAATGTGGCAGTATTGAGAGATGGGGCCTTTAAGGGGTGATCAGATCACAAGCATGTTCAACCCCCTCACCATGTGATGCACTGCACCACCTCAAGGCTCCCCAGAGAGCTCCGGCCAGGCCCTCAACCAGATGTGTGATTCCCCAGAGAGTCCTCAAGAAGGCCCTCACCATATGCATCCCCTCAGCCTGGAACTTCTCAGCCTCCGTAACTATAAGAAATAAGTTCTTTTTGTTTGTAAATTGCCCAGTTTCAGGTGTTCTGATATAAGCAGCAGAAAATGGACTAAGACGGCAGCTCTGTTCTGTGAAGCTGAATGGGGATCCAGGTTCCTTTTGTCTTGTTCTGCCATTCCCTGTCCAGGTGCTGTCGTCATCTGTATAGTACAAGCTAGTTTACCAATACTGAAACAGCATTTGGGCCTTTGGGAAGTGGGGAGGAAATACGATGGGTAAGCTGCTGAAGCGGCACACTTTACTTCCACTCACATTGTGTTGACAAGAACCTATTCACATGACCACTCCTCGCATAAGAAAGGCAGGGAAATGTATTTTCTAGTTGAGCTAAAATTCCTGGGGCAGGGGGTACTATTCCTGAAAGGAAGAAAGGGAAAATAGATGAGTATGCCTGTCAGAATTGGCAAATAAAAATACAAGACTGATACCCAGTTAATTTTGACTTTCAGATGAACAGCAAATAATTTTTTATTACAAGTATGTCCCATTTGGATATGTTCGTTGTGTATCTGAAAAATTATTCATTGTTTACCTGAAAGTCAAATTTAAATTGGAGTTCTGGAATAAACTGATGCTCATGGCAGTGCTCTGGAAACAAAGGTCCATGAGCTGCTACTGAATTCTCAGAACTTACCCTGGTTTCTTCCTTTTCTAAGTTTTAGTTGTCCACTCTTCCTTTTGCTTCCATAAAATACCTCCAGTATCCTTTCATTAACTTTCTCCTCTCCATTCTTTTTCTTTTTTATTTTCTGCTTTTGCAAGCCGTAGGACATGTCTGTTACTTGCAATCAAAAGTCTGCAAACAAAACATTGCAAACAGCCAAGTTTAACCTTGAAAGAGGCATAAATAACAGCAACTCTTCAGGGAATATTTGTCATTTCTTCTGAGGCATCTATAAGGCTATTACTTTTGTCAGCAACAGGATTAAATGTGCTACCATGGTTTGTATTTTATTGTTGTTGCTGTTTTAAAAGAAACTACCCAAGGTTTATGTTATAAATAAATGAGAGGTATAAATTTATGCTGACAGCTATCACCTCAGTATCAGAAAGGTAGAATTTGAATACATTTCTACTAATGGGCTGACAAAAAACCCCACAAAAACAAAAGCAATAACAATAGCAACAACAACAAAAAGAGATAGAGAAACAAAGCAATGGGCAAGCAAGAAAGAGAGGGAAGAAACAGCCCAGGCAATCTACAAATTGAATAATCATATAGAAGTGTCAAAAATGAGAAAATCCTAAAGGTCCTGATATTCAGGGATCAGTCAACATTAAGTGTTATCAGACTTTGCAGAGAGGGTGAAAGGGTAAACTAATAGGAGAGGTTTTGAAAAGACTTAGAGAAACACTTCTTGATACCTGAGAGGTCTGATTCAGTGCAGTGAGAAAAGAAGAATGGTTGTGGATTTTTATCTCTGGGGAGCTGAAAGAAAAGGGCAAATTGCTCTTATTCATCTGGGATGGACCAGGTGAGATCGTCAGATCCTTCAGAGTCTTATGAATCATCCTCCAGATGTCTTAAGTTTTACACCCCTAATCATTGTAACTGCTCTTTTTGGATGTCTTAATACCAGCCCGGTCGCTGCTCACTTATCTTCTGCTATACTCTGCAACTCCACAGAGGCAAGGGCTGCTGGAAACCATGATAGTTCTTGAAGCACAGACAGAAAGCTTCTGGAGCTGCACGCCCTTCAGAAAAAAAACGATGAAAGAATCACAACCTGCTCGGAAGTGTTGCAAACCTAACAATCTGTCACCCAAAACGTGCTAATCATGTGGAACAGTAGCAATCAGACTCATGGCTATCTCTTGTGAAACAGAAACGTGACACTTCAGTGGCTGCCAGGTGGTGCTTAAATAAACTGGGACACTTCACCTTGAAAGCTTTTGGCAAGTGCTGGGAAGCCAAAACAGAAATAAATGATTTAAAAAGCCATAGAGGCTGCATACAAATAGTCTAGACCCATGTCCTACAATGTCATAGCCTCGTGCAATTCAGTACATGGACTGCGGCTACTGTGACTCAGGAAATGAAGTTGTAATTTTATTTAAATTATATTAATTTCAATTATTTTATCAAGGTGAAATTTACATAACAAAATTATCCATTTTATTTTTGATTTTGATTTTTATTTTTGAGAGAGCAGGATTTATTGAGAGAACAGAAAAGCTCCTACAGTGGGAGGGGACCCAAGGGGATTGCCCCAAAATTAGTCATTTAAAAACGAACAAGTCCATAGTATATAGTACATTCATAAGATTGTGCAACCACTACTTGATTTAGTTCCAAAATATTTTTATCACCCCCAAAGAAAACCCCACACTCATTAAACAGCTTCTTCCTATTTTCCACACCTCCTAACCTCTGGCAACTGTCTATGTTTTGTCTCCATGGATTCACTTATTGTGGATATTTCATATAAATGGAATAATACAATATATGACATTTTGTGTCCGACTCGTTTGCTTAGCATAATGTAATTATTTTTTATTTTTTATTTTTTGAGTTGGAGTCTCACTCTTGTGAGGCAGCCACTGCAGACTCAACCTGCTGAGTTTAGGAGATCCTTCCACTTCAGCCTTCCAAGTAGATGGAACTACAGATGCACGCCACCATGCCCACTAGTTTTTGTGATTTATTGTAGAAAGGAGGTCTCACCAAGTTGGCTAGGCTGGTCTCGAACCCCCGGACTCAGGCAATTCTCTTACCTTGGCCTCTCAAAGTGCTGGGATTACAGGCTGAGCCACTGCACCCGGCCTAATTTTTATTTTAAATTAAGAAAGCACTGGGCATGGTGACTCACATCTATAATCCCAGCACTTTGGGAGGCTGAGGTGGAAGGATTGCTTGAGTCCAAAAGTTTGAGACCAATCTGGGCAATATAGCAAGACCTCGTCTCTACAAAAAATTTAAAAATTAGCCAGGCATGATGGTGCCTGCTTGTAGCCTCAGCTACTCAGCAGGCTGAGGCAGGATTGCCTGAGCCCAGGAGGTTGAGGCAGGAGTGAACCATGATCATGCCACTGCACTCCAAGACCCTGACTCAGAAAAAAGAAAGGGGAGGGAGGTGGCAGGGAGGGAGGGAGGGAGACAAAGAAAAAACAATTTTTCAGCTGGAAGCGCCATCTTCCAGTAATTTGCCAAAATGACCAACACAAAGGGAAAGAGGAGGCACCCAATATATGTTCTCTAGGCCTTTTAGAAAACATGGAGTTGTTCCTTTGGCCACATACATGCGAATCTTCAAGAAAGGTGATATTGTAAACATCCTTCAAAAAGGAATGCCCCACAAATGTTACCATGGCAAAACAGAAATCGTCTACAATGTTATTCAGCATGCTGTTAACAACAAGTACGTTAAAGGCAAGACAGTGGCTCATGTCTGTAATCCCAACACTTTGAGAGGCAGAGGTGAGTGGATTTCCTGAGCTCAGGGGTTTGGGGGACAGCCTGGGCAACTTGGTGAGACCTCATCTCTACAATGAGTCAAAAAATTAGCCTGGCATGGTGGCGTGCCTGTAGTTCCAGCTACTTGGAAGGCGGAGGCGGAAGGATTGCCTGAGCTCAGCAGGTCGAGGCTGCAGCAGCTGTGAGTATGCCACTGCACTCCAGCCTGGGCGACAGAGTGAGACGCTGACTATAAATTAATTAATTAATTAAACAAGGCACAATTCTTGCCAGGAGAATTAATGTGCTTATTGAGCATATTAAGCACTGGAAGAGTTAAGATAGCTTCCTGAAACACGTGAAGGAAAATGATCAGAAAAAGAAGGAAGAGAAATGCACCTGGGTTCAACCAAAGTGCTAGCTTGCCCCACTCAGAGAAGCACACTTTGCAAGAACCAATGGAAAGAAACCTGAGCTGCTGGAACCTGTTCCCTATGAATTCATGGCATAATGGATGTTAAAAAAAAAGTAAATAAAAGATCTTTGGATTGTATAAGGCAAACAGACTGATACTGAATTCAGTTATTAGAATACTTTTTAAGTATGTTTGAAATACTTGGGTACACAAACCTACTTTTTCAATTATAATTTTTATAAAATCGAAATACAGAGGAATTATTTTCGACTCAAATTTAGCATCCCAATTAAGATATTCTGTAAATATAAAATTATACTTGCACTGAATTTAGAAAACAGCACAAGGAAAAAAAATAAAATATCTCGTACTGACCAGTCATGGTAGCTCACAACTATAATTCCCACAATTTGGGAGGCTGAGGTGGGGGTGGATTGCTTGAACCCAGGAATTTGAGAACAGCCTGGGCAACATAGTGAGCAACTCTGTCTCTGCCTCTACAAAAAATAAAATAATTATCCGAGTGTGGCGGCATACCTGTAGCTACCGGGGAACCTGGGGCAGAAGAATTACTTAAGCCCAGGGGTTCAAGTTATAGTGAGCCTCCAGCCTGGGTGACAGAGTGAGACCCTGTCTCTAAAAATAAAAATTAAAGCTGAGCATGGTGGCACATGCCTGTAGTTCCGGCTACTTGGAAGACTGAAGTGGAAGGATCGCCTAAACCCAGGTTGAGGCTGGGTGACAAAGTGAGACCATGACTCAAAATAAAAATGATAATAAAAATTTTTAAATCTTATTTTCAATATTGATCATATGTTGAAGTGAGAATATTTTGGCCATACTGAGTTTAACAAAATGTGTTATTAAAGTTAGTTCCACCTGTTTCTTTTTACTTTTGCACTGTGACTACTAGGAAACTTAAAATCATATATGTGGCTTACATTATATTTCTATTGGACCATGGTGGCCTAGTCAAAATATCTAACTGAAGATGGACACTAATATAAAACAACAACAACAACAACAAAAAGTTTTTGAGCACCTACTATATACTTTTAAATTTTTTTGCTATCATGTGGAAAAGATGGTTAGGAATAACATGTTTGCCACTTTTTTTTTAAACCTTTCTTTAGTCCCTAGCCTGGAAAAGAGATTGGTTATGCATTAAGTTGCAGGAATTTGATGAAGTTTTCCTTCTCCCTTGTCAGCTATCGATGCTCACATAGTATCAGAATCACTAGGAAAGGTCTTATGATATAGTCATTGCGATGTTTTAAATGAGGAAAATAACGGATGTGTCCTGGCCTCCCTGCTTTTTAACTCAGAATTTAATGATACGCTATCAGTTTTGGATGAACTGAAAGTACCCAAAACTGATAGCGTATCATTAAATTCTGAATTAAAAAGTATCCTTTTGCTATGGAGAACAGAAAGATAAGCACTTGCTTATCTACGTTCATCCATCAACGACATATTGGGTGGATAGTGTATGCTATGCACTGCACTAGCTGCTGGGAATTTAGGAGCTCACATCTGTAATCCCAGCACTTTGGGAGGCAGAGGTGAGAGGATTGTCTGAGCCTAGGAGTTTGAGACCAGCCTGGGCAACTTGGCGAGACATTGTCTCTACAATAAATAGAAAAATTAGCTGGGTGTGGTGGCATGTGCCTGGAGTTCCAGTTACTTGAAAGGCTGAGGTGGGAGGATCACCTGAGTCCAGCAGGTTGAGGATCCAGTGGTTGTGAGTGTGCCACTGCTCTCCAGCCTGGGTAACAATGAGACTCTGATTCAATCATCATCATCATCATCATCACCATCATCACCATCATCCAAAGATGCATTCCAATGAAAGGAGACAGAAAATAAATGAATAAGATAATGACAGATTCTGATAAGTTCTATGAGCAAAAGAAAGATGATTTGATTAAAAAATAACTTCATAAAATGGTAAAAGGGGCACTACTTTAGATAGAGTGTCTGGGCAATCTCTCTGAGAAGATGACATTTGAAAAACAAAAGGAGCCAGCCATACCAAAAACAAACACAAACAAACAAACAAACAAAAAACAGGCAGAAAGCACAGGAGAGGCAAAGGCCTTGAAGTGAGAGTTTGATGCATTTGAAGAATTTAAAGTAAATTATATGGCTGGGATGATGTGGTGAGTAAAAGGAAAAGGCATAGGAGATGGGATCAGAAGGCAGGAGGCAGCAGGAGCCAGTAGGTCATATTAAGTAATCTATTTTAAGGGTGATGGGAGCTGGGCGCAGTGGCTCATGCCTGTAATCCGAGCACTTTGGGAGACTGAGGTGAGAGGATTGCCTGAGCCCAGGGGTTCAAGACCAGCCTGGGCAACTTGGTGAGACCTTGTCTCTACAGTAAATTTTAAAAAAATTAGCTGGGTGTGGTGGCACGTGCCTGTGGGTCCAGCTACTTGGAAGGCTGAGGTGGAAGGATTGCCTGAGCCCAGCCCGTTGAGGCTGCAGTGGTCATGAGCATGCCACTGCACTTCAACCTGGGCGACAGAGTGAGACTCCAACTCAAGAAAAAGAAACCAAAATATCTAGATATTTTAGGGATCATTGTAATTATCTCTAAGCTACAGTTTACCCTAGAAACATATAACAC
>CAUYQG010104264.1:0-20791 GCA_963574415.1 Tarsius wallacei | reverse complement strand
GTAATACTATAAGAAAAGGATTGGCAATAGTGGGAAACTGCCAAGGGAGTGGGGGTGGGATTGACAGTAGTGGGAAACTGCCAGGGGAAAGAGGGCACACCTCATTAACAAAGGTACCTGCATAATGAATATTTGTATACCTAACCCTGAATTGTACCCCACATCTTTAAAATAAAAAATAAAAAAACAATAAATGGAAGCTCTTCCAAGGGTCCTTCCCTGACCACCCTATCTAAAGTACTTTCCTCCAATTAGTCTTTATCACTGTATCTTGCTCATGTCCCTCACTGCGCTAATTCTCATTATATATACTTATATACATACAAGTATATATGTCTGTGTGTATATGCATAATTTTAAAAGTTCTCTTTCTCCTCTTTTAGCTGTTAAGCCCCATAAGACCAGAGACCTTATCTAGTCCATTAACAAATACGTTATTAGCTTTTTTTTGTACATAGAAGTAGATGTTCAAAAAATAATTTTTGAGTAATATAAGGAAACACATTTATTAATATATTTCAATATAATAAGCAATATACCTATGGGTTATATACAGAAATGGAAATATCCTAAGCTTTAGAAGTCCATCCACATTTATGGGTGAGAGTGGGGAAATGTGTTTTTCTACCCTGACTATCCGCCTTCTTGATTATCTGGTCTCTAAGAAGTCCTTAAGAACACTTTAACTTGCTTATATTATACTGGGATTTCTAGCTACAGACGATATTTCACTAGTGTGTTTGGCTCACCTGCCTACACATAAAATTGAATCACTGTCCATTGTTTTTCATGGAACTAAGCAAAACTACACAACCAGTTTCCCTTTCTTTCTCTCTTTCTCTTTAAGAAATTGGCCAAGGAGGTGTTGTTTTTGTTCTTTGGGTTTTCTTCCTCATCTGATCGGCCTTGAAAACTCAGTTCCATTTCCAGAGGTCTTAATCACAAAATTGGGCTTGTCTGCCCCCTAGTGGCAGGCCTAGTGAGTCTCACAAAAGCCGAAAATTTTGATGCTGGCCTTTGATGGAACTACCTACTGCAAAATGACCATGTCAAATTGCCTTAATCGACAAGTCGTGCCTCTTATCCTGTCTCTAATCTTCATTCTACACAAAGAAGACTTTCCCTTTATTACCTTTATGGTGAACAAAAAAAGGAAAATATTTGTAAAATATCTTTCATAACAGTCTTGGCCTTTCGGGTAGTATCAGTCTGTCCCATGAAACTATTGCAATAAAGAATTTTTTGTTTTTTTGAGTCAGAGTCTCACTGCGTCACCCAGGCTGGAGTTCAGTGGCACGCTCACGACCACCGCAGCCTCGACCTGTTGGGCTCCGCCGATCCTTCCGCCTCAGCCTTCCAAGTAGCCAGAACTATAGGCGTGTGCTACCATGCCAGGCTAAATTTTTTTTGTTATATTGTAGAGATGAGGTCTCACCAAGTTGCCCAGGCTGGTCTCGAACCCGCAGGCTCAGGCAAGCCACTCACCTCGGCCTCCCAAAGTGCTGAGATTACAGGCTGAGCAACCGAACCAGACCAATAAAGAATTTTTAAGACTGAAAATAATAACATAGGTCATAACATAGAGGAAACAATGTAAAACATTAAGTGATTTCTTATGGAGTTTGGAAATATGAATAAGAGATCCTTTTGTGGTTCAAATATTCTCTCTAGACCTGTTTCCAACCCATTTTCTAATATACAAACAATCAAATAAAGATATAAAATCGGGGGTAGAAAATAGGCATAATTTCCCCCATTTTTTAGATCAGTGATTCATGATCATTTTAATCCTTGGCTCATTTTGATAAACATGAAAATCTGAGCATTTTCTCTCCCTCCTAGAGATTCATGCCATCATCTGAGAAGAGCTTCCTTGAAGTGTTGTCTTCCATAGTCTACACGACACGGTAATCATTTCCTCATTTAAAATTTAAAAATATGTTGGTTATTGCTTTGCCTACCTCTGGCCTGCCCCAATTCCTGCACAAATCCATCCTATCACTCGTTGAGGATCACAGTTTCAAAATTCTGGTTTCTCACCATCATACAATATACCTGTGTAACAAGCCTGCACATGTAACTACTGAATCTAAATGATAAAAAAATAAAAAATAAGATTACGGTTCCATTAGCAACAGATATCTTTCCCCTTGCTGATCTCAGAAGGTACCATCAACGCTTCTAAGCAAAATATATGTTCATTTTCAGGCGTCATGAATGATCTGCCTCTCAAAATCTCTGATGTCTCTCTCGAAGGAGCATTGTTCCTTCTACATTTGTCTTTTATTAGATACATTGGTCAACGGGTAGGGTAGGCACAAGATTATAGACTTTTATGATTCGTCTTCCAGGTGGTTCCTGGCCCTCTGGGGTCTCCATCACCATCCCAGTTGTGTTTTAGTGATGGAGTGAGTCTCAGGAAAGAGAAGGATTCCGGGTGGCCTCATATGCCCAGTAGTTGGCAAATGTTTAAAGAGTTAGACATTTACATTTTATTTAGTCATGTATATGGCTCCTCATATAGCCATTTCATATAAGTCAGGGAGTCCGTTTTTGAGAAGATGAAAGTTTCCAATGCTCCAAAACTCAACTGGTTAAATATTGAGCTTTTTTTTCTGAGATAATTTGTTGGCAGGGGTGGTGAAAGGGCTGGGGGGGAAAACTGTGGAGAACTAGTGCTCAGAAGCTAAGCAGGGTTGGGCCTGGTTAGTACTTGGAAGGGAAAACTAGTGTTACTTAAGGTAACACTTTTATTTTTAAAATTGCAATCTGGTTAAACGATACATCTTAGCCCACTGAAAACTGGAAAAGCTATAGATAGTTTATAGAAGGTGAGGCCATTAACAATTATTGGGGGGGTGTAGCAGTAAATGTTAGATGAGAAGTCTGATAAAAGAGGGATTATTTGGATAACAAATTTGAGATGAAGACAGCCAAAAATATATAAATTTCTAGTGTGGATTATAGTCCTTCATGTCTAATGTTACACGTCATGGCCACAAGATGGGGATACAACACAGTCTTCCCTTGCCTCATGCTGATTTTCAGTCCAACAAACGCAGGTTTTAAATCAAAGTGACTCTGTTTTTATACCAGAAAGAAGTCCCTCCCACCCCCGGTGTTCCCTTAGAATTTAGGGGTCCCTTTGACCCTAGATCCAGTACAGAAAATGTGCTTATCAGAGAAAGCAGATATTTAACGAAAAGCCCTTGCTTCTTAAAATAATTTGGACCACATGGCAACCCAAATGCGCTTCCCAGCTTTACCACCCGGGCCGATCGTAGCATCCTGGAGGCACCATGTTCAGGAGAAAATCCTGGTGTAAGGTGTAGAGGCTTCAGACCCCAGTCAGTGTTCTTGCAGTGTGCGACTAACTCATCCTATCAGATGGTTTAGCAGTCTTCCTCCCCTGTCTATTTTTGCATACATATCTTTTACGTTTGTGTTTAATCTAAGAGTTTTGCAGGACATTGAATTTAAGCATTACATAATGATATAACCTTTTTTTTTTAACCTCTGTGGCTTCCCAGAGTTGACTATCTAGAATATATGAACATCTACTAGAAACTTTTAGAATATCAATATGTATGTGCTATATCTTATATATTTCATATGTATCTCCATATATGTGAAACAGAAATTGCTATCTATCTGTCATTTTATCTACGCAAATAATAGATATTTCTGGTATCAAATGTGTGAAGTCAATATTTAAACGTGAACTCAATTCTTGTGTAAGATTATATCAACCATTCTTACCAATACACTTATCTAAATATAGGTATAAATAAGATAAACTGAGTCTTCACGTATACATAAGTAGTTACACGAAGCTATGTATAAGGATGTGTGTGTATGTGCATTTGCACACGTGTACATACGTGGTGACTTTTATTCACATGTTTAGAGATAAACCTTAGCAGCAAACTTTACATTTCTCTAACTTTCTACTTGACATTTCCAATCGAATGTTGCAAAGGCATCTCAAACTCAACTTGTATTCTTGCCCCCCAGCCTCGTCTTGTCTCAGCAGAATTATATTTAACCTTAAGAGATATATGAAATGCGAGTGGTCCTATATGCCATCCAGTTGTCACAGGTGTTTCAATCCTTCCCTGTAACCCTACAATCAACCACTAAGTATTGAGAATTACCTTCCAGTCATTTCTCAAACCTAACCCTTCTCTTGTCCTTACAGAAACTTCTGTAAAGTGGGCCTTCTCTGCAACCCATGGACTTCTTTGAGTCCATCCCAACATGGCTACCACCCTCATCTCCATCAAGTGTAAATCTGCTTATGTCTCTGCCCTAATTTAACTTCTCAGTGCATCCCCTGCCCCATCACCTAGGATATAAATTCCAGGCACTTATTAGGACCTATAAGACCCCAAGTTATTGAGCTGAACAAGGGTTTCTGTTCTTCTATCATTTGCTTGATCTGCTTTTTCCACCAAGAAAACCCTCTATGATAAATTTCACCTTAGAAATATATTAAATGTTAGCTAAACATAAGGATATATTATACATGTATATATGTTCATTGTGTATCCATCTATATAAACATAGATATGTAATAACCAAGTATATATGAATATAGCAGTAAAGCCTAACTTCTGTTGATCCTGGCAATAATTTTGCACTACTACAAATGCTCATTAATTTATTCAACAATTATTTACTGAGTTCTTGCTATATGAGAGGCTCTTGGGAGATATTATTAATAAAACAGGAGGAATTTCTTGCTCTTAAAGCTTAAATTCTGGAATATAAAATATTTATTCCTTTTCTCTAAAGAATCTATTTAGAAGCAAAATGGCTGAATAAAACCCTCCAGTGATTATCCTGCTGCAGGACCAAGTTGAACGATCCATGCAAGAAAGCATCTTCATAAGAAGCCCCCCCCCCAAAAAAATCAAGTGAGTAATCACAGTACCTCATTTGAACATAATATAAAGAAAAAAGGCATTGAGGAAGGTAGAAAAAACAGCCATGCGTTGACTACACTACCTTCCCCCAACCCCAGACAGCACAGCATGGAAAGAGAATCTGTGTGCTTGGGGAAGGAAGCGCAAAGTGAGTGTGGGACTTTACATTAGACCTCAGAGCTGTGCTGTCACAGCAGAACAAAAAACAGGGTAGGATTCTTCCAGCGGCCACAGAGGATGCTTTAGACTAGTCCTAAGCCAGAAGAAAATCTGCCCCAGTGGGGCAGTCTCCACTGGCTGACTAAATTGCTCTGGGGTCCAGAATAAATTGGAGAGAGACAATCAGGCCACAGGAAGGCAGTCCTTGGGCAAGCCTTGGTGCTGTTCTGGTTTCAGAGGCAATGGACTTGAAACATGATCCATTGCAGCACCAGCTGTGGCCACCAAGGGTGTGCCTGCATCACCAGCTTTAGGCAGTGCAGCTCTGGGAGAGACTCCAACCACTTTGGGGAAAGGGGGAAAGGAATCTAGGTCTTTGCTTCCAGATGGCATTTCCAGACCCACCATGAACCAGAAGGACATCGACTGCCCTGATAAGATGGACCCACCCCAGCAGGATACACTACCTTCTGATTAAAGTGGTCTTGAGTCTTGAATAAACACCAGGAGCAGGCAGGCAGTAGTGGCTGTGGGCTTTGGGTGAGCCCCAGTAAAGTGCTAGTCTGCAAGGCTTTAGGCATGGTCCAGTGCAGTGCTAACTGTGAGGGCCAAGTGACTGCTTCTGTCACCCCTTCCCCAACTCTAGGCAGCTCACAGCAAAGACAAACTCCTTTTTATTGGGGGGAAAGAGAGAAAAGAGAGCAAGAGACTTTGCCTGGTAACCTAGGGAATTCTCTTTTTCTTCCTAAGTTCACCAAGGCTGTGTATCTAGAATTTTTTGAAAGTGTTGCAGTATTCCTGGGCATAGGGTTCCCCATAGTGCTGAAATGGCTGCAGTGACCACAGGCTGAGGACAATGTCCTTTGAATTCATTGAAAGCCCTCTCAAGAAGGATGGGTACAAATAAGTCCAGACTGTGAAGATTGTAATAAATACCTAACTCTTTCATATTTAATGCTCAGACATCAAAAAATGTCCACAAGCATCAGGAGCATCCAATAAAGCATGAGCTCACCAAATGGACTAAATAACCACTGGCCAATCCTGGAATGACAGAGATATGTGGACTTTCAGGCAGATAATTCAAAATAGCTGTCTTGAGGAAACTCAGTGAATTTCAAGATTACACAGGGAAGAAATTCAAATTCTATTAAAGAAGTTTAACAAAGAAACAAATATTAATAGTTTTTGACTGGGCACAGTGGCTCATGCCTGTAAATCCCAGCACTTTGGGAAGCCAAGGTAGGAGAATTGCGTGAGCCCAGGAGTTCAAGACCAACTTAGGCAACATAGTGAGACACCTCTACAAAAGATCAAATAAAGAAGCTGGGTGTGGTGACACATGCCTGCAGTCTCAGCTATTTGGGAAGCTGAGGTGGGAAGATCACTTGAGCCCAGGAGTTTGAGGCTGTGGTTAACTGTGATTATGCCATTGCACTCCAGTGGGGGTGACAAAAAAAGACCCTGACTCAAGAAAGAAAGAAAGAAAGAATAAATAAATAAATTGAATTTTTCAAAAAGTAGAAAATCTGGAGCTGAAAAATTAAATGACACACTGAAAAATACATCAGAGTTTCTCAACAGCAGAAGTGATCAAGCAGAGGAAAAAAATTAGTGAGCTCAAAGACAGGCTGTATAAAAATACACATTCAGATCAGAAAAAAGAGTCTTAACAAAATGAAACATACCTGCATGCTCTAGAAAAAATAGCCTCAAAAGGGGAAATCTAGGAGTTATTGACTTTAAAGTGGGTATAGAGACAGAGATCAGGATAGAAGATTAATTCAAAAAAATAACAACTGAGAATTTTCCAAACCTAGAAAAAGATGTATAAATTTAGGTACAAGAAGGTGAAGAATGCCAAGTAGATGTAACCCAAAGAAATCTACCTCAAGGCATATAATAATTAAACTCTCAAAGAGCAAGAATAAAAAAGGATCCTAAAAACAACAAAAGAAAAGAAACAAATAGCATATATAGGAGCTCCAGTATGTTCCAGTACATATGACAGCAGACATTTGGCAGAAACCTTACAGGGAAGGATGGAGTGGGGTGACATATTCAAAGTGCTGAAGGAATAAAACTTTTCACCTGGAATATAATATTTAGAAAAATGATCCTTCAAACATGAAGAAGAAATAAAGACTTTTCCAGGCATACAAAGGCCCGGGTAAATACCAGACTTGTCTTTCAAGAAATGCTAAAAGAAGTTCTTCAATTTGAAAGAAAAAAATTGTTGATGAGCAACAAAAAAACAGCTGAAAATATAAAACTCACTGGTAGTATTAAGTACACAGACAAATACAGAATACTCCAACACTTTATTTATTTATTTTCTTTTTTTATTATTATAAAGATGTGGGGTACAATTCAGGGTTAGGTATACAAAATTTGATTATGCAGGTACCCTTGTTGATGAGGTGTGCCCCTCCCTCCCCTAGCAGTTTCCCTCAACTGCCAATCCCACCCCTCCCTCCCCTGACAGTTTCCCACTACTGCCAATCCCTTTCTTATGGTATTATAATTGTTCAAGGTCCACTTATGAATGAGAACATGTGGTACTCTGTTCTTTGTTTCTGTGATAGATCACTGATACTCCAGCACTTTAATACAGTGTGCAAACTACTCATATTTTTAGTAAAAAGACAAAGACAAATCTATCAAAAACATTAACTAGAACACATTTTAAAGAGATAGACAATATAAAAATATATAAATAGAGACAACAAAAGTTAAAATGCTTGAGGGGATGGAAGTAAATGTAAGATTTTTAGTTTTCACTTTGTTTTCTTCTTTGTAATGAGAGTTAAGTTATCATTGGTTTAAATTAATTGGTTATAATATGTTATTTGTAAGCCTCATGATAAACACAAAACAAAAACCTATAAAAGGTACACAAAAAATAAAAAGCAAGAAATTAAAACATACTATCAGAGAAAACCATTTACATAAAGGAAGACAGTAAAGAAGAAAGGGTGGAAGAGAAGAGCAACAAAACAACCAGAAAATAAGTAACAAAATGGCCATAATAAATCTTTACCTATCAATAACAATGCTGAATGTAAATGGACTGAATTCTCCAACCAAAAGACATAAAGTGGCTCAATGAATAGAAAAACAATTATATGATGCCTATAAGACACCTACTTCACATATAAAGAGACACATAGAGAAATAAAAGGATGGAAAAATATACTTTATGTAAATGGAAACTGAAAAGAGTAGGAGTAGTTATACTTACATCAGATAAAATAGGGTGTTTCAGCAAGAGGATATAACAATTGTAAATATATATGCACCCAGTTCTAGAACACCAAAATATATACAGGAAATATTATTTGAGCTAAAGAGAGGCATAGACCCCAATTTAGTAATAGCTAGGCACTTCAATACTCCATTTTCAGTATTGGTAAGATTATCTAGATGGAAGATCAACCAAAAAAACATTGACTTAATCATCACTGTAGAGCAAATGAACTTAATGGATATTTACAGAGCATTTCATCCAACAGCTAGGGAATACACTCCTCAGCATATGGAAATTCTCAAGCATAGACCATATATTTGGTCACAACACAAGCTTCAAACATTTTTTAAAACAAATTATACCAACTCTCTTTTCTTTAGAAAAAACTGTGTTTTAGAGACAGACTCTTTCTGTCACTCAGGCTGCAGTGCAGTGGTGTGATACTAACTCACTGCAGTCACAAACTCCTGGGTGAAAATTCCCCCTTTACCTTTTAGAGTTACTAGGACCATAAGCATGTATCACTACATCCAGCAAATTACATTGCCCAAGCTCTTCTCATACTTCTGGGCTCAAGTGATCTTCCTGCATCAGCCACCATACTTGGCTTCAAGTATCTTTTCTAGTCACAATAATATAAAATTAGAAATCAATGACAATAGGAACATTGGTAATCATTCAAACATATGGAAATTAAACAATATGTTCCTGAACAATCATAACATCGATGTAGAAACTGAGGAAGAAATTTAAAAATTTCTTGAAACAAAGAAAAATGAAACAGCAACACGCAGAAACCTATGGAATACAGAAGAAACAATACTAAGAGGGATGATTATAGTAATAAACACCTACTTCAAAAAAGTAGAAAAACATCCAATAATCAACCTGACTGTACATCATAAATAACTAGAACACCAAGAGCAAACCAAACCCAAAATGAGGAAAAGAAAATAAATAATAACTATCAGAGAAGAAATAAATGAACTAAAGTCTTTAAAAATTACAAAAGATCAGCAAACAAATGTTGAATTTTGGAAAAGATAAACAAAATAGATAAGACTTTAGCCAGACTAGGTAAAAAGAGAGCAAAATCGCAAATAAATAAAATCAGAAATGAAAAAGGAGACATGAACTGATGCCACAGAAATCACAATGATCATTAGAGACTATTATGAGCAATAAATTGAAAAGCCTAAAAGGAATGAATGAATTTCTAGATACATACAATCTCCCAAAACTGAGCCATAAGGAAATCCAGAACCTGAATGGGTCAATAATAAGAAACAAGATGGAAGCAGTAATAAAACGTCTCTCATCAAAGAAAGGCCAGGACCTGTGGCCTTCACTACTGAATTCTACCAAACATTTAATACCAATCTTACTCAAATGATTGCAAAAAACCAAGGAGGCAAGAATGCTTTCAAATTTATTCTATAAGGCCAGTATAACCCTGGTAACAACAGCAGACAAAAACACAACAACAAAAAAGAAAACTACAGGCTAATATCACCGATGAGCGTAGATGCAAAAATCCTCAACAAAATACTAGCAAACCAAATTTAACAACACATTAAAAAGATCATTCATCATAATCAAGTAGAATTCATCTCAGGGATGCAAGAATGGCTAAACATACACAATTCAATAAATGGGATACTTATATCAACAGAATGAAGGACAAAAACCATAGGATAATTTCAATAGATGCCAACATTCAATATCCCTTTATAATTTAAAAAAATGGGGGATTTCTGATGGTAATGGGACAAGTTGGATTGTGAGAGTCTCTGTAGAGGGTGGCTGCTGCAGCTGTCCTATGCACAGTGCCACCACTGCTGCCACCACTGCTGCCACGGCCCTCAGCTCCCAGCCCCATGGATTCCAGGCTCCCTCACCAGCTACACCGTCCTGCCCCACCCCAGGCCACCCCCACCATGCTAACCTGCAATGTCCAGCTGTCTCACACTCTGCCTCCCCCAGTTTGCCCCTGGCTGTGACAGGACTGGAGATCAGCTGGAGCCCCAAGTCCCACGGGTGGAGACAGAGGATCGGGGAGGGCCAGGGAGGAGGCCCATGCCCAGTGAAGAGATGCCCACCGCAGCCATTCTCTCTGTCCCAGGACTAGGCAGAGACCTGCATCGCCCCTCCCAGCCTCGCCCAGCCCCACCCAGCCTCCAACTTGGGACCTAAGTTGGTACATATGTCTGTTATCACTCTTACTCTTCTCTTTTTCCACCTTTCTCCCCGCTCAGGGAGCAAACATATCCCCCACTGCATGTACAGATTGCAAGGCAGTGGGAAGGAGGTTCCAGGGTACCTATTCACCTGTCAGTGGATACTGGAATCTGCAGATAGATTTTGAATCACAGCTCCCCCTCAATTAAATCTCAAAACTGCAAAAATGTAGAGCCCCCCTAACCCACAGTCCAGCTTCAGAAAAAAGCTAGAGGAGTCACATCCCTGAACAACAGAAGTAAAGAAGGGGGTGAGGGAAGAAAAAGTGGGGAGGAAAATCTACACAAATGAAGAAAAACCAAAAGAAGAAAACAGGTCTCACACAGACCCCTGGGAGGTCAGACATGGAGAAAACAGACTTTGTAAAGCAAACAATGAAGACCCCCCAGAATGACTGGTCACATACCACAAACCCAGACATCATGACATTAATAGAAAGAATAAAAAGAATTGAGGTGAGACAAGGGGAAAATAGGAAGGAGTTGATAACTGAGATAACAGCAGTAAAGAATACTGTGATTGAAATATATGACAAACTAATAAGCATGGAAAGCAGAATTAGCCAAGCAGAAGAAAGAATCTCAGAGCTTGAGAACTAACCCAAACCATCAAAAATGTAGAAAAGAAGTTTAAAAAGACAGAACAAAACATTCCAGAGATTAGCAATTATTTCAAGGGGCTGAACCTAAGAGTAATTGGACTCCCTGAGGCAGAAAGAGAGACAGAGACCACCCTGGAACAAACATTCCATGAAATTATTCAAGAAAACTTCCCACATCTCATAAGTGATGTGAAAATTCAAACAAGAGATCCAGAGAACCCCTGCAAGACAACAAATGAGAAGATCAACTCCCAGATACATAATAATTCACCTGAACAAAGTAGGTATAAAAGAAAAAATCCTAAAGGCAGCAAGAGAAAAAGGTCAGACTATCTACCAGGGAAGACTAATTAGAATAGCAGCAGATTTATTTATAGAAACACTTCAGGCTAGGAGAGCGTGGAGCCCAATCTTCAAAGTTCTCAAATATTAACAATTTCAACCAAGAATAACCTACCCAGCTAAGCTAAGATTCATAAGCAAGGGAGAAGTAAAATCTTTCTCAGACATTCAATCCCTAAGATCTTATGCTGCCTCTAGACCACCTCTACAAGAAACACTTAAGAAAGTATTAAACAGAAGAAAAGGAAAGAAGAACAACAATGTTCTTTACAAGAGTGCAGAAAAAAGATTGAAAACACACATGAATCAATCCATAAGTCAAAAGAAAGACAACAAACAGGAGCAACAACAACTCTATAAGAACCTTATGACAGGGATAAACTCTCACATTTCAATAATTAGCCTGAATGTGAATGGACTAAAAGCACTACTGAAAAGACATATTATGGCAAAATAGATAAAATATCATGAGGCAGCAATATATTTTCTCTAAGAGACTCATCCCACAAGAAAGGACACTCACAGACTCAAAGTAAGAAGATGGGAAGAAAAATTTCAGGTGAACAGAACACAAAAGAAAGCTGGAGTTGCAATCAATATCAGACAAAATACCCTTTAAGCTATCAAAAATTTAAAAAGATACAGAAGGTCACTATATAATGATAAATGGTTCAATCCATCAATAGCAAATATCCATCCTAAACATATATGCACCCAACACAGAAGCACCAACTTTCATAAAGCAGCTTCTAAGCAAACTTAAAAAAGATATTGACTCTAACACTATCATAGCTGGGGACTTTAATACCCCGCTCACAACCCTAGACAGATCATCAGGACAAAAATCAGCAAGCAGATCCTCAATGTGACTCTTGACCAAATGAACTTAATTGATACCTACAGAAACACTCCACCCAGCAACCATAGAGTATACATTCTACTCATCACCACATGGAACATACTCTAAGATAGACCACATCCTTGGTCATAAATCAAGCATAAACAAATTTCATAAGATTGAAATTTTGCCACGCACCTTCTCAGACCACACCACAGTGGAATAAAAATAAATATCAACACCAATGAAGTTCCCCCAAAACCCACCAAGACATGGACACTAAGCAGCATGATGCTAAGCAACTCCTGGCTCAACAGGGAAATCAAAACAGAGATCAAAAGATACCTGGAAACAAATGAAAATCAAGAAACATCTTACCAAAATCTCTGGAATGCCATGAAAGCAGTAGTAAGAGGGGAATTCATATCTCTACAAATGTGTATGAAGAAAATGGAAAGATCACAAGTTAACAGCCTAACAAGTCACTTAAGGAAGTTGGAAAAGCAAGACCATCAAAACTCTAACTTCAGCAGAAGAATCCAGATCACCAAAATAAAAGCCCAAATCTGGGACATAGAAGACATAAAGATAATACAAAAAAATCAACAAAATGAAAAGCTGGTTCTTTAAAAGGATAAACAAGATTGATGGTCCCCTAGCTAGACTGACCAAGAAAAAGCCCAAATAAACACAATCAGAAACACAAAAGATCAAGTCACATCTGATCCTGAGGAAATACAAAAGATTATCAGAGATACTATGTACACTTGTCTGGACACAAACTTAAAAACCAAAGGAAATGGAGGACTTTCTGATATCACACTACCTCCCTAGGTTGAAACAAGAAGAAATCGAGACCCTAAATAGACCAATAACAATCCAGGAAATTGACTATGTCATAAGAAAACTACCTACAAAAAAAAAGCCCTGGACCAAATGACTTTTCAGCAGAATTCTACAAAACATACAAGGAGGAACTGACACAAATCCTATTGAAAGTATTCCAGGCGATTGAGAAAGATGGCACTCTCCCCAAATCATTTTATGAAGCTAACATCACATTGATACCCAAGCCAGGTAAAGACCCAACAAAGAAAGAGAACTACAGGCCAATATCCTTGATGAACATAGATGCTAAAATTCTCAACAAGATCCTAACAAACCGGATTCAGCAACTCATCTCAAAAAGCATCCACCATGACCAAGTATGCTTCATCCCTGGGATGCAAGGCTGGCTCAACATTTGTAAGACCATAAATGTAATTAAATATATCAATAGATGTAAAAACAAAAACCACATAATTATATTATTAGATGCAGAAAAAGCTTTTGATAAAATCCAGCACCCCTTTTTGATAAAAACCCTTGAACATCTAGGCATAGATGGAACATACCTCAAAATAGTAAGAGCCATCTACGAGAAGCCCACAGCCAGCATACAGCTAGACAAACAGAAATTGGAACCATTTCCCCTGAAAACTGGAACAAGATAAGGCTACTCACTCTCACCCCTCTTGTTCAACATTGTGGGTTTGTCGTAGATGGTGCTTACCATTTTGAGATATGTTTCTTCTATACCTAGGTGTTTGAGGGTTTTCATCAAGAAGGGATGCTGGATTTTATCAAAAGCTTTTTCTGCATCTAATAATATAATTATGTGGTTCTTGTTTTTACATCTGTTGGTGTATTTAATTACATTTATGGTCTTGCTGATGTTGAACCAGTCCTGCATCCCGGGGATGAAGCCTACTTGGTCATGGTGGATGATGATTTTTGAGATGTGTTGTTGGATCCGATTTGCTAGAATCTTTTTGAGAATTTTTGCATCTATGTTCATCAGGGATATTGGTCTGTAGTTCTCTTTTTTGGTTGGCTCTTGACCCGATTTGGGTTATCAGTGTGATGTTAGCTTTGTAAAATGATTTGGGGAGAATTCCATCTTTCTCAATTGCCTGGAATACTTTCAATAGGATTGATATCAGCTCCTTCCTGTATGTTTTGTTGAATTCTGCTGGAAAGTCATCTGGTCCAAGGCTTTTTTTGTGGGTAGTTTTCTTATGATAGAGTCGATTTCCTGGGTTATTATTGGTCTATTTAGTGTCTCATTTTTTTTTAATACCTGCATTTAGGCTACTAGTGCTTGCTGGTAGCCAGCTATACAGTAAATTTTAAAAACATATCCTTGTTTAGGCTACTGCCCCAGAGATTTAGATTCTATAAGTCTAAGGTGGAACCAAATCATCTGTTTTTGTTGTTGTTATTCAGTGATTCTGAGACACAAGAGGGTGAACTGCATCCAGCTAGACTAGATGGATGTTGGTATAGTAGAATTTATGTAAAAAAGGAAGTAAGAACAGCAGAAAAACATGCTGGCTAGGTATCTCCCAAATCTTGGTTCTATTTCTTGGTTCCATCTGTATCTAAGCAACAGTCTCCCAAATGTGGGAATCTGGAGACTGGATGAGAGGATGTAGATGCATCTCAGCCAGGAAGTACTTCATTATAAGAAACATTATCGTCAATGTTGTCAGACCCTCCCCAGGTTGGTTTAGACCCCCACTCTGCTCCTCAGCCCCCTCGCTTGCCCCCTAAAGCACTTATCACAAGGTTTGATAGTTGCCTATATATTTGCTTATCCAGTTGAGTTCCATGAAGGCAAGATCTGTGTCTTCTTTGTCATGGCATCTTCTGTATGTTTCAGGCCTCAGTTTAGAGGACACTTCTTCCAGGAAGCTTTGCCTGACTTCATCCTGAGAGGGTTTAGCTGCCTCAACTGGGAGGCCCTTTATCATAGAAATTATATCCTGGTTTTGTCTCCCTCAATAGTCCGGGAACCCTTTGAGTTTGCTACTGTACTCATTGATTCATTTCACAAATATCTATTGATCACTTTTTGGATGACACACTGTTCTAGATACTGGGGATACAGCAGTGAAGAAAAATTGACCTGCTCTTATGTCACCATGGAGAAAGACAGGCAATACACCCACAAAGTACACAGTATGTCAGATAAGTGCTCTCGGTGTGATGGGAGGATATGGGAAGCCATTGGTTGGTTCTGAACAGAGGAGTGGTGTGACCTCCCTTTCCTTTTTTTTTTTTTTTTTGGTGTTGGAGTCTCACTCTGTCACCCAGACTGGAGTGCAGTGGCCACTCCCAGCCACCGCAGCCTCGACCTGCTGGGCTCCGGCGATCCTTCCGTCTCAGCCTTCCAAGTAGCTGGAACTACGGACCTGCGCTACCACATCCAGCTAATTTTTGATTTATTGTAGAGATGAGGTCTCGCCAAGTTGCCCAGGTGGGTCTCAAACCCGCGGGCTCAGGCAATTCGCTCACCTCAGCCTCCCAAAGTGCTGGGATTACAGGCTGAGCCACCGAACCCGGCCTCCCTTTCCTTTTAAAAGCATCCCTGTGGGCTCTGAGTTAAGAACTGTGTGAAGAAGGAAGGACAGGTATGGCAAGGGCATGGAGTGGGGCTATTTCAATTAACCAGGTAAGAGATGGTGGTGGTTTGAATGAGGTGGTAGTAACAGGGAGGGTGAGAAGTAATCAGGTTCTAGATATTTTTTGAGATAGAATTGGCATATGATAAACTGTATATACTTTAAAATACAACTTGATAAGTTTTGCCCTATTGAGAAAGAAAAGAAGAAGGAGGAGGAGGAGGAAGAGGAGGGAGAGGAGAAGGAGGAGGAGAAGAAGGAGAGGAAGAAATACCTGAGAAACCATCACCACAATCAAGGTAACCAACAAGCCCACTCCCCACCCCAAATGTTTCCTGTGCCCCTTTGTAATCCTGCCTGCCTCTGCCTGTCCCCAGGCAACCACCAATGTACTTTCTGTCACTATAGATTAATTCTAGAATTTGTTATAAGTGGCATCATGAATACACTTTCATGTTTGGCTTCTTTCACCGCGTAATTATTTTGAGATTCACTCATGTTGTTGCATGGGCTGATCATTTATTTCTTTTGATTACTGAGTAGTATTCCGTTGTATGGGGAAACAAACACAGTTTGTGTATCTATTTACCTGTGGATGGACATTTGTATTATTTTTCAGATTCTTGATGTATTCTGAAGGCAGAGCTGAAATAATTTGCTGATGGATGCACCAAAGTCATGAATAACTCCAAGCTTGTTAGCTTAACAACTAAGATGATGAAGTTACCCATTACTGAAACACTATAGGAACACTGTAGGTTAGGGTGGATGACCTCTACCACCCAGCACAGTGCCTGGCACATGATGGGAGCTCAGTGGATATTTGCCAAAGAAAGGATGAGGGCAGAAAGAACAAAAGAGGTATACATTCAGTTTTGGATGCTGGTAATTCAAATCCTAAGCTTCAAGCCAAGTTACACATATTCTCTCCTTTTCCACATCCCCCCTTGCTCCTGAAGCCCAGGCAGTCATAATCATAAAGAGACTCCTTGGGCACAAAGGAGGTAGAAGGCAGATTCAATTAGAGCAAGATCCCTTGTTCTCAAATGGCCTCCAGGTCCAGGAAGCATTGCTTTCTCCCCAGCATGGGGCTGAATGCACAACTCTCCTCTTTGACTTCTGAACAATAAAATTCCAAATTACTCTCTGCCTGGCAGATCCACTTGAGATCTATGAGCCTCTAAGAAGTCCCCTCCTTCTCCTCCATCTACCCTGTACTTCCCCAATGCTCCAACTTCAAGTGTGTATAACTGACACTTCACCAGGGCTGGGCTCTTAGGTGAACTGTCATTAAAAAGACACACACATCAATCCTTTTAATTGCAAAAAGGTACAAGGCAATAACACAAATGAATAAGTACAAACAGCCAATAAACATCAAGGAGAGAGGTTGCTCAGCCTCACCAAAACTCAAATAAAAATTTCTACAGTCTTGAGAGATCATTCTTTTCCTATCAAATCAGCATGATTAAAACAAATGCAAATAAGCTAACATTGGCAAGAGTGTGAGGACACAGACAGGAATGTACTTTTGCTGGTAGAAGGGAAAATTAGTACACCATTCTGGAGGAGGCTTAAAAAGTGGCTATGATCTTTGATCCAAAAATTCTACGTTTAAGAATTTGTCCTGAGCAAATCATTATGGATGTCTATAAAGATATCCATCCCATTATTATCTATAATAGAAAATGTCACTAGCAACCGTAATGTGTTGTGATGAAAGAAAAAATAAACTCTGCTTCTCTTGCTATATGTCCTCACAACATAATCAATGTAATATTTCTGATACTAGCTGTGTGATATCTTTTCCCCACACATCAAGCAAGCAATCGATTGTGCAAGGGACACCAGCTGGGTGTCCTCTAATTCAATTCTGACACTACCTGGAAATAGTATCAGATCCCACAGGTTGAGGGCTTGGTCCCACAAGACTGCCACCCCTTCCTCCAAATGCCAATCACAAGTAATAGGTTATCACCTATACATCTAACCAATCATCTATCAATTGGGGTTTCTACAACCCCTTCCCTTGGGTTTGATTAGTTTGCTAGGACAGCTCACAGAGCTTGGGGAAGCATTTACTTATGTGTACTGGTTTATTATACGGATATTACAAATGATACAGGTGAACAGCCAGATGGAAGAGATGCTTAGGGCAAGGCAGTTAGAAAGGGGTGCAGAGTTTCCAAGCCCTCTCCAGGTGCTCTATTTTCTGGAAATTTCTATGAGTTCAGTTTTTTTTTTTTTTAATGTAGGCGTTGTTGATTAGGCCATTGGGCCTTGGTGATCAACTTAACCTTCAGCCCCTCTCCTCTTCCCAGAGGTTGGAGAGTAGGGCAAAAAACTCCAGACCCTCTAGTCCTGCCTTGGTATTTTCTGTAATCAGCCCTCATCCTAAAACTTCTTAGGGGCTGCCATCCACCAGTAACCAATTAGCATACCAAAAAAATCTCTTATCACTTTGGAGATTCCAAGGATTTTAGGAATTATATGACAGGAAAGGGAAACCAGGACAAAGACCAAATATATATTTTATAAACCTGTGTAGGTTTGTATTCCATCCTATAAATTTCAAATAGAGTCAAAATTAAACTATGTTTAGGGGTACAGACACAAGTGGTAAGAGTCTAAGGAAAAACAAAGTTATTTCAATTAAAGGCAAGATAGTAGTTGACTCTAGGAGAAGGGAGGAGGGAGATTCACGCAGGAAGCTTCTGAGGTCTTGGCGATGTTGTATTCCTTCTCTTTCTTGTCCTGAGTGATATTTACATGGGTCCTCAAATTTCTATTATTCTTTATGCAGTACTTTCCCACCTCTGGTTCTGTTGTTGCTAACTAAGATCAGGGAATGAGATTTTTTGCCTTCAAAGTTTATGAGGGAAGCATCTCTGAATTTGCTAAAGTTCAGAGAGAGGAAATTGCTGATATAGCTCGCTAATGCTCTGCTTTCTAAACTAATTAGTTAAATAAAAATATATCTGAGTTGGGGCAGTGGTGGAAGAGAGGAAGCAAATGCCAGAGAAGCAAAGGGTCACAGATTCAGCCCCGACATATATAGCTTCTCCTGAGTGCTTAGTACTGTTCTAGCCACTGGGGTACAGTAAGAAGTGACACCATATGGCCTCAAAGGGCTCACAAGGCAAGGCAAGATGGCAAGATAACAGTAAAGTCAGTCCATTTTGGAGGATGAGAGAAAAATCTGAGGCCATAAAGGAAAGAAAAAAAAAATGACCCACTATTTCTATTCTAGTCCAATTTGGCAGCAGTTAGCAACTATCTGGTATTCAGAGGGAAATAACTGCTTTCTGTTTTTATGCAGGCCTAAGTCCAAGCATCTGTCAATGCATCTAGTGCCCTCTCCTAGGAGATAACAAGACTCCCAGCCCACAGGAACAACTGGGCCCTTCCTGGTCAAAAGGAAGGATGATGAGAGTGTCGCTCAAGAACTCTTTGTGTTCAAGCTATTAATTCAGAAGCTAAAGTGTTTATTTGTGATGGCTATTAATTAAAACAACGAGAGTAACAGTGATAATAAGAATGACTGTAACATTTATTAAGGAATTAAACATGCCAAATGCTTAATTTGCATTACTTCATTTGGTCTCATGATCTAATAGGTAGGATGTTTGGATATTATTAATATTCCTATTTTACCAATAAGGAAATGGAAAAATCAGGAGATGAAGCTACTGGACCAAGACTATACAGTTGATTGGTTGCAGTTTGTGTTAGAACTGGATCTGCCCATTTTTTTTTAAAGAGGTGGGGTACAATTCAGGATTAGGTATACGAGTAGTCATCATACAGGTAAAGTTTGGGCCTCCCTTTGGTCCCCACTTCACCTGGTTTGACATCGGGTACACTTATCGATGTTATGTGCCCACCCACCTCCCTCCCCCTGGAAGTTTCTGGCTACTGCCAATTCCTCTCTTATAGTATCATGGTAAATGTCCAGGGTCCACTTATGAGTGAGAACCTGTGGTACTCAGTTCTTTGTTTCTGTGATAAATCACTGAGTATTATAAACTCTAAATCCATACAAGTTGCTGTGAAGTCCTTAATTTTGTTCTTTTTTTTTTTTTATGAGTTGGAGTCTCACTGTCGCCCAGACTGGAGTGCAGTGGCTGCTCCTGCCCACCGTAGCCTCGACCTGCTGGGCTCCGGCGATCCTTCCGCCTCAGCCTTCCCAGTAGCTAGAACTACAGGCATGTGCTACCGCGCCCGGCTAATTTTTGATTTATTGTAGAGATGAGGTCTCGCCAAGTTGCCCAGGTGGGTCTCAAACCTGCGGGCTCAGGCAATCTACTCACCTCAGCCTCCCAAAGGTGCGGGATTATAGGCTGAGCCACCGAGCCCGGCTTAATTTTGTTCTTTATGGCTGCATAATATTCTATCATAAAGGTACCATATTTTTTTACCTAGTCCAGTTTTGGTGGTTAGCATGGTCAGTTCCATGTTTTTGCTATTGTAAATAGTGCTGCAATAAATATTCTGCTAATTCTTAAGCACCAAGCTAAGAGGTATCATAAGCCTACTGCTGTGGTACAGGTCCATTCTCCTTGGGGGAACCATAGCCATTTGGCACTGCTCTGCTTACTCCAGAATAATTGATTTAAGAGCAGAAAAATATCTAGTTCAGGGAGGCTGTATGGTAAGAGAGAATTGGGGTGAAGCTTAATTGCCTTGGTGACTTTTCTCTGATAGTGATTGTGAGGTTTAGGGGGATGACCAAGCATCCTGGGCTCCTGGTGATAGGTTATTGCATTCCTCCTGTACTTGTGATTTATATGTAGTCTCCTTCCTTTCCTTTCATGTTGGCTAGGGGCCTGTAACATTGAACTTGCTGAGGGGGAAGGGTGAAAGCTAGGTGCTTCATCTTTAAGCTCCATCAAGTCACTGAAGGGAGGATTAGATTGGGTGTAGAAATTAAGATCTTTGATTTTTTTTTTTTCTTTTCAGTATGTTTGAGTTCCTTGTAGATCCTGGATGTTAGGCCTT
>CAUYQG010104263.1:0-19307 GCA_963574415.1 Tarsius wallacei | reverse complement strand
AGCCTGTAATCCTGCGCTTTGGGAAGCTGAGGTGAGTGGTTGCCTAAGCCTGCGGGTTCGAGACCCGCCTGGGCAAGCGAGACCTCATCTCTACAAGAAATCAAAATATCAGCCGGTTGTGGTAGCGCACACCTGTCGTTCCGGCTACTCGGAAGGCTGAGGCGGAAGGATCGCCGGAGCCCAGCAGGTCAAGGCTGCGATGGCCGGGAGCGGCCACTGCACTCCAGTCTGGGCAACAGAGTGAGACT
Source organism: Tarsius wallacei (assembly GCA_963574415.1). NCBI lineage: Eukaryota > Metazoa > Chordata > Mammalia > Primates > Tarsiidae > Tarsius > Tarsius wallacei. The sequence continues at coordinate 19,059 of CAUYQG010104263.1, read as the reverse complement.
CCAACTCAAAAAAAAAATGTGGTACATATACACGATGGAATACTACGCAACCATACAAAAGAACAAAATCATGATTTTCTCAGCAACCTGGATGGAATTAGAGTTTATAATACTGAGTGATCTCTCAGAAACAAAGATCTGAGTATCACATGTTCTCACTCATATAGTGGACCTTGAACATCTATCATAATACTATAAGAAAAGGATTGACAGTGACGGGAAACTATGGGGGAGCAGGGAAGGGAAGGGAGGTGGTATTAACGGTAGTCAATATCTTTCTGGGGACGTGGGGACACCCCTTATCAGCAAGGGTGCCTGAACGTTGCATATTTGTATACCTAACCCTTAACTGTACCCCACAATCTTAAAATAAAAAATATGTTTAAAAACAAAACAGAACAAAACAAAAATCAGTTGTATTTCTATATACTAATGATGAACAATCTGAAAAGGAAATTAAGAAACAATTCTATTTACAATAGCATGAAAAAGAATAAAATACTTAGGAATAAACTTAACCAAGAAGTTGAAAGACTTGTACACTAAAAACAACAAAATATTGATTAAAAAAAATTAAAGAAAAACTAAATAAATGGTAAGACATCCTATGTTCACAAATTGGAAGACTTAATATTGTTAAGATGGTAATAGTACACAAAGCTATCTACAGATTCAGCACAATCCCTGTCAAAACCCCAATGGTGTTTTTTGGAGAAATAAAATCCATTTAAAAATTCATATGGAATATTGAGGGACCCCCAAATAATCAAAACAGTCTTAAGAAAAAAAGAACAAAGTTGGAAGACTCAAATGCTTGACTTTAAAACTTACTACAAAGCTATAATAATCAAAACAGTGTGGTACCAGCATAAGGACAGACATGTAGACCAATGGAATAGAGAGTCCAGAAGTAAACTTTCACATCTATGGCCAACTGATTTCTAAAAAGAGTGCTATGATCATTCAATGGCAAAGGACAACCTTTTCAACAAATGGTGCTCCAAAAACTGAATATCTACATGCAAAAGAAAAAAGTTGGACTTTTACCTTACACTATATACAAAAATTAACTCAAAATTGGTCAAAGACCTAAATGTAAGAACTGAAACCATTAACCTCTTACAAGAAAACATAGAGAAAACCCCTCATAATCTTGAATTTTGCAACAATTCTTGGATATAATACCAACAGTCAAGGCAACAAAAGAAAAAATAGATAAATTGGACTACATCAAAATTCAAAATTTTTATGCATCAAAAGACATTATCAAGAAAGTAAATAACCTACAGAATGAGATAAAATATTCACAAATCATATACTCAGTAAAGGATTTAAATCCAGATTATATAAAGAATTATTACAACTCAACATAAAAACAACCAACCAAATTAAGAAACGGTCAAGGACCCAGCACTTTGGGAGGCAGAGACAGGAACAATGCTGGAGCCCAGGAATTCAAGACCAGTCTGGGCACCATAAAGAGACCTTGTCTCTACAAAAAATAAAAAAATTAGCCATGTTGGCATGTGCCTGTAGTACCAGCTACTCAGGAGGCTGAGGCAGAAGGACTGCCTGAGCCCAGGAGGCCGAGGCTGCAATGAGCCATGATTGTGCCACTGCACACCAGCCTAGAGTGACAGAATGAGACTCCAACTCAAAATGTGAAAAATAAAATTACTCAAAATTGGAATTCATTATTTTCCCACTGACTTCCCCAGAGCTGTTTCCCTCAACCTCTATTTCTGTCAGCAACATTTCCATTTAACCAAGATGAAAACAGCCCTTTGACTTTCCTTTCTTTCAGTCTCTTTACCAGTTGCCAGGTCCTAACAATTGTTTGTTCTTGAACTGGAAATTTATACTACCATCCTAACAGAGGTTCTTATCTCTCTCTAATGTCTCATCAACTTACCCTATATACCACCACCAAATTCATTACTTGTAAATGGTATTTTAAAACTTCACTTATATTTGTTATTAAATATTGCAAGAATTACCAATTATTAGAAAAAAGAAAATCTTTTATGACTCACACATCCTGAATAGAAAATGCACTCATGCATCTTTTATTTTAATTTGGGTCACATTATACTTGTTTCCAACCCATTTTGTTACAGGTTTTCTTCTTTTTTGCCATTATCGTGTCCTTTTCTTCCAGTAAACATATTAACATGTTTAAGATCAGCATTTATATTTTACAACTTTCCTGCAAGAAAAAAATGTAAATAATACAATTTTCTCTATAGCACATAAATACAACAAATAAAAAACTTATAGTTTCAAAGTCAAATATTTCCTAAACCTCCTACAATTTGTAAAATAAGTTATTCATAAAGAAAAGCACTTTAGGCTAGGTATGGTGGTACCTGACTCTAATCTCAGCACTTTGGAAGGCTTGAGCCCAGGAGTTCAAGACCTGCCTGGGCAATATAGTGAGACTTTGTCTCTACAAGAAATACAAACATTAGCCAGATATGGTCGTATGTGCCTGTAGGTCCAGCTACTTGGGAGGCTGAGGCCCAAGGATCACTTGAGTCCAGGAGGTTGAGGCTGTGTTCAGTTGTGATTGTGCACTGCACTCCAGAAAGAAAGGAAAGGAAGGAAGGAAGGAAGGAAGAAAGGAAGGAAGGACGGAAGGAAAGGAAAGGAAAGGAAAGGAAAGGAAAAGGAAAGGAAAAGAAAAGAAGGAAGGAAAGGGAGGAGAGAGAGAGAGAAAGGAAAGAAAGAAGAACTTTAAATCCCTTTAAGAATAAAGTGGAAAAATGACAAAACTAAACTGTTACTATAATAATGTCTGATATCTATGAAGTTCTCTACTAAGAACCATGTTAAATGATTCAAAGGCATTATTTTACGTAATCCTCAAAACAACTTTATGAAGCTTGTACTTCTAGTATTCCCATTTTACAGATGAGGTTACAAAAATTAAGGAATTTGTCCAAGATCCCACAGCATGTGGAAGGAAAAGCTATAGGCGAAGACTTTTGTGCAGGATGCTACTTTTGCCCATTTTTTCAGCTAGATAAATGTGAAATTCAAGCGGACTGTAACCGCCATAGTGATGCTGAATGAAGATGGAACTTTCACAAACAGTTTTCACTGTATCACGTTCCATTACTTGACTGTCATTTGAAACAAGGATGTCCTAGTATTTTTTAAACTAAGTTTAGTCTCCATTTTTCTTCGTTTTCTTTAGGAGAAAGTGAACAGTCTATCAAATAAAGTGTCCTCAAAACAGCCTCAAGATATATACTCATTCAAAGAACAGCCTGCTACTTCTACAAGAAAATAATGGACCCTCTTGTAAAAGGTCAGCTGGTCAGAGAGTACGTGGGTATTTAGGAAACTTCAGGTTTCCTAAAGAAAAGAAATCATGTCTTGCAATATATAAGATGACTCGTTCATCTTATATTGCAATGATCACATTGTATACATTTATCCTGTAGCCTATCTTCTTAAAAACTTCTATATAGCCTTATTTATTCAGAAAATGTCTCATGCTAAAAATTTTTATCTATTCAAATACTAGCTTTATGTTTAGACTTTCATGGAAGTTCATTTTTATATATCTTAGCTGTGTTGTTTTTCAATCTTTATTGCCATCTATATAGCAAGAATTTTTAAGAGTGCTTTTTTTTTTTAGTAAACTGGAAAATGTTTTCCAAGGATACAGATTTTTCCAGTTGAAATGATCAACTGCTGCCATTCAGATGTTAAACTAGTCAGGCTGGTTTAACTCCATGGCAATGGAATTAATGAGACTGTGGTTTGAACCAGGCATTCTGTCTGTTAATCTGATGAAATTATGTTTTAACTAGTGAATATGCAGTCTGACAATGCATATGCAGTTTTAGGAAGACTCTACAAAGGATAGAAGAGTGAGAAAACTATATTAATATTGTTGTGAAAATTGCTTTTGTCCATTATATGTGGTTGGGGGAGGCAAGCCTTAACTGGTTATCATGAAGCAATTCTTGAGGGTATGGGCACCCTATGGCAGTGGTCGGGAAAAGAGAATATGGAGGTTTCCCTGCCTTTCCATACACTGCTTTTTTCTAAGAGGAAAGATGCACTGCTCTCTTTCCATCTACTAAACTCTGCCTCATCTTGTGAAATGTGAAACTAGCAATTGGTTCAGAAACTTCTGGACTAGGCAACTGGCTTCAGGTCAGTTCATAGACCACTGGCAGCGTCTAACTCCATAACCATACCTAGTTCTCTTCCTCTTCCTCTTTTTCTTGTAACCCAGAGAGTTTCTTGATATTTTTAAAACTACTCTGAGGTTGGAAAACAAAACAAAACAAAAGAACATATCAGGCAGTCTCTCAAAGCATTGTATTTTATATCTCAGCAAGAATGCAATGCCTGTTTTCCCCCTGGTTCTGCTGTGACAACTCCCTCTTGGGTCAGTGAGTACTTTGCAGCCAGCTGGCCATATCAGAGATGGCCTTGGGATCAATGGAAGAACAGTGCCATTTCCAAAAGACTCCTCGCTCTTTTCAGTAACTTGGGGTTCATGCTTGTTGATCAGATCAGTATTTATTTACCCTTATTTTGAAAAGTTGTGTTAATTAATAATGCAATTATAAAAACCTAGGGCGAAACAGAATTTTTTACGGTTATCATTCACCATCTCCTGAGACTAAGTTTAACCTCTACAAGGCAGATAATCATTGTATTTTCTACTTCTAATTCTACAGCTTCTGTGTATGATCCAGCTTAGGTATTTCTTATGCAATGCAAAAAAAAAAAATGCATCTGAAATTTGGTTAGGATAAAAATGGAAGGAAAAAAAAAGCTCTTGGCTGGGCTTGGTGGCTCAACCTGTCATCACAGCACTTTGGGAGGCTGAGGCAAGTGGATTGACTGAGCCCGTGGGTTCGAGAGCAGCCGGGCAACTTGGCAAGACCTCATCTCTACAATAAATCAAAAAATTTGCTGGGCATGGTAGCGCGCACCTGTAGTTCTGGCTGTTTGGAAGGTTAAGACAGAAGGATTGCCATAGCATAGCAGGTTGACACTGGGGTGGTCTTCAGTGTGCCACTGAGCTCCAGTCTGGGTGATGGACTGAGACTCCGACTCAAAATAAATAAATAAATAAAAGCTCTTGATTTATCTCTTTTGGTGACTTGTACTACTCCAGCTTGACTGGTTTTTGTTGAAAAATATTTATAATCCCAATTTTATTTTCCAAAATTCTCACTTTGTTTTAAAAGAAAAGCAGGCTAATATCAATAGTTAGAAGTAAAACTCAAACTTTCTAAGCACTTACTATGTTCTAGAAAGACCCAGTACCTATGTACATAAAGCTTAAAGTCTAGAAAAACATGTTTAAAAGGTCGATTCTTTGTCGGTTATTTATTTTTTATTTGGCAAAAAGTGTATATGGTTGTATTGTACAACACTACAGAGTGAACTATATACACCTTGTGAAATGGCTAAATCAAGTTAATTAATACATGCACCACTCCACATACTTATCATTTTTTGTGGTGAAAACACTTAAAATCTACTCTCAGAAATTTTTGAGTATATAACACATTGCTATGAACTATAGTCACCATGATTTACAGTAGATCTCTTTAACTTCTTCCTTCTGTGTAACTGAAATTGTGTGTGTGTGTGTGTGTGTGTGTGTGTGTGTGTGTGTGTGTGTGTGTTAGATAAGGTCCCACTCTGTCACCCAGGCTGAAGGGCTGTGGCATGATCATGGCTCACCTCAGACTCGACCTCCTGGGTTCACGCAGTCCTGCCACCTCAGCCTCCCAAGTAACTGGGACTACAGGCGCGCCAGGCTGATTTTTGTATTTCTTGTAGAGACAAGGTCTCACTCTGTTGTCCAGACTGGTCTTGAACTCCGGGGCTCAAGTGATTCTCCTGCCTTGGCCTCCCAAAGTGCTAGGATTACAGGCGTGAGCCATGGCACGCAGCCTGAAATGTTGTTACCTCTAATAAATATCTCCAATTCACTACCTGCCCCATCTCACCCCTGCCTGTCCTGGTAACCACCATTCTATTCTCTGCTTTTATGAAATTGAATTTTTTAAAAATTTTAGATATTACATATAAGTGAGATCATGAGCACTTGCCTTTCTTAACTGCCTGGCTTTTTTCATTTAACACAATGTTCCATCTCTGATCATGGATAAGGGTTCTTATTTACTGAAAAGCAATTAAACACACTTTGTGATGAATAAAACATATTAAGTGGCAATGCAATATCATAGTAGATACAATTTATAAAAATCATAGTGACAATCTTGGTAATTAAAACGTATTCATTCCCTGATGTCAAAGGAAGTTTGAGAAATACAGGGTTGTGGGGTGACAATGCTGAAAGACGTTGACTCTGGAGTTAGGCTGCTTGCAAATGAACACTGGCTTCCTCACATACTAATGGTGTGGCAGATTGTGTGACTCAGGCCTTTTCAGTTTCAGTTTCCTCATTTCCAAGCTAGGATAACAATAGAATCTATGTCATGGGTTGCTGCAAGGATTAAATAAGCCAATATAAGTAAAGTGCTTAGCAAAGGAAGCATTTGTGTTTTAACCATTAAGCAATAATACACTATTATTCCTTGACTGAGTGGAAGCCAAGTTCTGAGATATCAAAGATACATAAGGCAAAACCTCAGCTCTCAGTGAGCTCACCTTCCAATAAGGATAGTGAACATGCAAACAACTATAAATCACATAAAGTGGATAACAGAGATGTGCTGTAAAAATGAAGAGATGAGGTCCGTGGGGCAGAAAGCAGATAAAAAAGGGAACAAAAAACTTACCTATTCTACTTGACACACGATTGTTCTTTGGGACCTTTTGTTTTATCAAATTCCAACTTGATTTTTAAATTAGACTCGATAATATTATGCTATAAAATCATGTTTACTGGTATATAATAGATTAAGAATGGAAGACTGGGCATTGTGGCTCATGCTTGTGATGCCCGCACTTTGGGAGGCCATGGTGGGAGGAATTGCTTAAGCCCAAGAGTTTAAGACCAGCCCAGGCAACACAGTGAGACCTCATCTCTATAAAAAAATCCAAATATTTGCCAGGTCTGGTGGCATATGCCTGTAGTCCCAGCTACTCATGAAACTGAGACAAGAGGATCACCTGAGCCCAGGAAGTTGAGGCTACAGTATGCTGTGGTCTTGCCGCTGTACTCTAGTCTGGGTAACAGCGTGAGAACTCAACGGTAAAAAAATACAAATTAAGAATGGAAATAGAAACTTAGCACTTATCCCATCTATGGACTAGGGTGAGGAGTTATGGAAAATATGGAGACCATGTTTACTAAAAAATATGTTTTCCAAAGAGGAAAATAATTACTTCCTTAAAAATTGTGGGAAAACCATTTTTTTCAGGAACCATAATGATGAGAGTGGTTTTATCCTCAAATGCCAGTTTTATCTCAAATAGCTGACAAGTCCAAACACATGTATGCTACAGGAACAGAAAATCATTTTTTTTAGACCGAGGTCTCCATAGGCAATGAACAGTGTTTAATGCCATATGGAGGTAATTTAGTATGAATTTTGTAATACTTGAACAAGCGTCATCACCAAATCTGCTAAATGGAGTTACTGATTTTGTTTCTTTCTAGTATGATGATTTAGTTGTGTTATGGTGTGTCACTGGATAAGATTAATCACAATAATGATGCGTCTTTTTGCTAAGGACATTATCATAAATCATTTCAATACAGCCCAAGAGAAAAGGTTTCTAGTTAAACTCTTTAAATGTTACACAATGGTTATAAAGCATGAGCTATTGAAATAGGTATTTTTTTTCCGGTTTAGGGAGCATATGGCAAAAAGATTATTCATTGACAATGAAGTGATTTAGCAAATACACAGACACACACAAAAATACACTTACATACATGCACATAAACAACACCTCTAGAGATGTTGAAAATAATGTTATATTGCAATTCATATTGCTCCAATTGCATTCATATGACTTCAGTTAACTCACTTAAAATTAGGACTCCATTTCCTTATCTGTAAAACAAAAATCATAATATCTGTCTCATAGAATTTGTATGAGTTGACATATCTCAAAAGTACTCTATTGCCTAAAAGTAATTTTTCTTCTTTATTCTCTTCCGTCTCCTCTGCCTACTCACTTTCCTTCCTCCTCTCCTTTGTCTATTTTGTCTTTTTTCTCTTCCACAATCTCACCTTTTTCTAGTATTAACTAATAATAATCTTACCATATATATATATGGAGAGAGAGAGAGAGAAAGAGGGAGACAGAGGGAGAGAGAGAGAAGAAGAGACAAAGAAAGTATACCTTCAGGAGGATGTTGTAAGCTTGCTTCATCATCACAGAGATAAAGATAAATGCAAGGAATTCTTTTTTTTTCAATAATTCAAATTTTTTTGTTTATTACTATGGTAAAGATAATGTAAATATTTCAGGTAGACACAATTTTTACAGTAAAATATCTGAATAATGTTTATATATCTTTCTCACATTTGGTTTTTTGGGAAAGCAAGGAGTAAAGACAGAACAAAAAAGACACCTGATCATTTGTTTTTATTCTCTTTTTCTTTTAGTTAAGTCTACAGAGACGTCATCATCCCTGTGTTTCAAGAGAGGAAAAAAGTAATATGTATTGAAACAGAAGTAAATCAGAGGTTAAGTTTGTCTTTTTCCTTTTGCTGCTGCTGTTGCTGCTGCTGTGTGTGTGTGTGTGTGTGTGTGTGTGTGTGTGTAATAAGAGGAAGTACTTTGGGCACTTAGGAAAGCTATGTTCTTAGCAGACTCTTTTGTACTATCTGAAATCTTCTCACTTCATCATATAGTATTTTATTATTATTATTATTATTATTTTTTATTGTGATATTGAGGGGTAGAGTTAAGGGTTAGGTACACAAATATGTCTCATTCAGGCACCCTTGTTGATAAGAAGTGTCCCCCCATCCCCAGACAGGTATTTACTGCCATTAATCCCTTCCCCTATCCCTCCCACCCCTCCATCGTTTCCCACCACTTACCATGCTAAGTTTTATGTTCCAGAATATGCCATTTCCATACCATAAGATTGTTTATTCTAAAAATATGCATACCAATCAAAGCATTAAAGTCTCAACTTCATGATATAATCTCTTAGCTGAAAGCTTAGTGTATAAACTTTAATTTTCTTATTTTTAAATAATAACCAATTAAAAATTATTGTGAACAAAATGTAATGTAAAATATTCAACTGGCACCCTAATGGTAATCACACAATCTACTTTCTTCAAGGGAAAATTGTGACGATTAACTAGAAAAAATATTGTAAAACACATTGCAAATTCTAAATGCTATTGAAATATACTATTATGGAAAATATTCTTTTGCAAATTCTAGTTCCAAAATAGTTTCTTTTTCAAGTATTTTTTCAAGTATTTCTTTTCAGTCATTTTTAGTTGACCAATGCTATACCTGAGGCTGAGTAATTTGTAAAGAAAAAGGTTAATTTGACTCACAATTCTGCACGGTGCTGGCAGCAGCTGGGTTTCTGGTGAGTCCTCAGGAAGCTACAATCATGGTGGAAGGCAAAGGGAGCTGGGTGTCACAGGGCGAGAATGGGTACCAGAAGGAGAGAAGGAGGTGCCAGGCTCTTTTAGACAAACAACCCTTGCCTGGACTAATAAAGTGAACATTCACTCATTACCTTGAGAACAATACCAAGCCATTCATGAGGGATCCACCCTCCCCAACCAATCACCTCCCACTAGGCCCTAACCCCAACAATGGGAATCATCTTTGAACATGAAATTTGGAGGGGACAACCATTCAAACCACATCAATAGTGAATGGTGCATATATGCTTAATTTAGCCACCTAGAGTGACTATGGGAAGGACTAGAGAAGAATAAACTTGACCTAAAATAAGGAAAATGTCAATTTTTAAAAATCTCTTGAGAAAAATAAGATTTTCTAAACCTTTTCAGCATATACACACACATTTCGTGCTCCTAATTGACACATAAATAGTTAACTTTATCACTCACAAAAATGTTTTAAATATCTAGTGGCTGCTTTTTTATATACATGCATTTTAGTCCATTTTGTGCTCCTGTAACTGAATCCCACACTGAGTAATTTATAAAGAACAGGAATTTGCTTCTCACAGTTCTGGAGGCTGGGAAGTCCAAGATCAAGGTGCCTGCCCCTGGTGTCGGGTAAGAGCCTTCTTGATGCTCCCTCACATGGCAGAAGGCAACAGTACAAGCTAAAAAAGGAACAAACTCCCCTTTTCAAGCCAATCCAATCCTATTCATGAGGGAGGAGCTCCAACTGTCCAGTCACCTCTGAAATGCCCCACCCTTACCACCGACACATAGGCAATACTTCAGTTTTAGAGGAGACACATTCAAATGGAAGCAACATGAGACCTATTAGTTAATCACTCTGTAGGATACCAGAACCAAGGAATTAGATTTCTGTGGTGTATTGCCTATTAGAACTTAATTTAAATCCTTCCAGGAGAGACTTAGATGGAAAGATTGGTGTTTCTTCAATGGGATATTACCTCAGGGCGATTAGCTGATTACTCATAAGAGACAGGGAAGCATCAGAATGTGCTCTCTCCAGTTGCTTATTATTTCTGTGCCTGAGTGTTTTCATCTATAAAGATGGTAATGATGATAGTATCTACCTATCTCATAAAGTTGCTCACATAAAATATATGCAAGTTAAGGAATATACTTAAAACTACATCTGGAACAAAAGCAAGGGTAACAGTTGGAGGGAGAGTGCTGCTGAGATAAATAAATGTGCTATCTCTGTATGGCTTCCTAGAGTTTTCAGAACAAGCTTCTCAGCACCTTTGTCCTCCCTTCTCTTTCCCCTTTGGCTTCTTCTCTTCATTTCTTTCCTCTTATTCCCTGGCTATCCTGTGGTGGTAGCCATTTTATCTTTCTGTCTTGTTCTCTTAGCTTCAGAGTATGAGTTGCTGAAATGTTCCTCTCTGATTTCCCATGTAAAATACTGAGCAGATCTGTGTCCTTAACTGTGAAAGTGAAACAACATATACTCGTTTGTGCAAAATTGTGATTCAACTAGACTCTCCCCTTTAATCTCTCTCAGCTTTCTCATCTAAATTGATCCTAAAATGCATGGTTTCTTGGCAAGATGTGTCCCCAAATAGCAGCTCGTACTTCCATAGCAATCTCATTGATGAGAACTCCTATTATATTCTGCACTGTATTAATTATTAATGGTCCAAATGCAAGCAAGTTCCTGGACATTGCTGATTCATCTCAAATTCTGAGGTTCATCTTCAGGGATGTCATGATCTTACAGGCAGAAAAGCCAGTTCTCTAAAGTGCGATCACCTTTGAGAGCCGATCTGAGGCATGACTAATAAAATTACAGAAAAAGAAAGTGTTATTTGAAGACAGGAAAAACTACTTCTCTTTCTCATTTTAGAATGCACTGTGTGTTTGTTTGGGGGTTTGATTTTGAGTGTTTTATTTATATTTAAGCACAGAATAACACAGTTTTATTCACATGTTTTCTAAATATTAATATACTGTAAAATCAAAAAGACTTCTGTTCACATAAGAAATCTCCTTGGAGAAAAACAGAATGAGACTCTGACACAGCATTTCTAAATTATAGACAAGAATCAAATATACTTTTGACAATCATTTTTATGTTTCATTGCCTGGCTAACCCTCCTAAGAAAATTGGTGGCATTGACAATGGAAAGCACTGTTTTATCTATCTCCCATATGTGAAAGCAATCTATTTGAATAGAAGAAATATGGGAATGGGGCTCCATTTCGAAACAGATTTAGATCTACAGAAGTTTTATCACCCATGAAATCCCTCGAATGCTGTGAGGACTTGTTATTTCTTTGGTAAAACTGATAGGTCAGGATGGAAACACAAACAATTGACTGAGAAAATAATAGCCCACATTTTGGAAAATTGAACATCAAATGTGTCTTTTTATATATAATTTCAAAGATATAGCTCATCTTACTGTAAAGCTTTATAAGAAATTATTACTTATAAGTAGCCTACAATTAATCCATGTGGCAGAAACATAAGTGAAAATGTGTATTATGTGAAGTGTTATATAGAAACATAGTGTTCAAAACTATTTACAGAACTATAAACCAAGTGAAGTGGGTTGGAGATGAAAAAGGGATACATTTTAACAACTCATTATACAAAGAAACTCACATTATTTTTGGATAAATTAAGATTGTTAAATATGTCCTAATAAAGGTTGCTTCTTTTTTCCTAGGTTTAATCATTATTCAATTAGTTGGGCTTGCAAAATTGAGTAAAAGAATGGTTTTACCTGAAATTAATTAATTGCATGTCTTTTAATTTGAACGTTCAAATTATCTAATGCAACAATTATTATACACGTGTAAAAAGGGAGCTGTAGAAAAAAATCCTTAAAAATCTACTTCATAATCTCTGCTCTGTTCATTTCTGATCCTTACTTGAAGAGAAAATGCTATTAATGGAGCCATTTTTGTGACATGAAATAGCTTCTCTTATACTTACAATGACAAAAGACGATTAACATTGCATTTGTAAAAGCTGCAAGGCTTTTAGAAAATTATTCATTATATAAAGAAGAGTCTTTAGCTTTATTTTGTTTGAGACATAAGTAAAATGTTTTATGGCAGATATTAAATATAGCCTATGAGGCCCTGTTAGTCTAGAATTTATACTTAGAATAGTTTATCTCTGTCTATTTCTTCTTATTATATGTCAGATATATTAAATAACTTGAAATAGTGCATGCAGAAATCCCGTGGTGATATTTGTAATCCTTCAAGCATCTAATTGGTTGTGTTTTTGTCTGGAATGTGAGAAATGTCTCCCTCCTTACTTAATAGTAACTGGTATATCTTGGTTCAACATAGAAACAAGAAATTTAACAGCCAATAGATGGCACTGGAAGTGTTCAAAATATTTTCTTTATCTTCTCCATTCCATTGAGTGTAATTATTTCCAAAAGCAAATGACATTTCATACAGTTAAATAAAAAACAAAGGCACAATCAGAATGTCCATGGTGAAGAAACTCAAATATTCAACTGTTGAAAGTTTTAGCACTCTAACAATATGAAACAATGCCAACATGTTCTAGTATGCTATAACGTACTAGTGTGCCATTCAAAGATGTTTTACCACCTCTGACTAGGACTTCTGGGAAGTCTGTAAGCTCAATCGGTTTGTGTATCGTCTGCAGAGATTTCATTTGGGAACTATCTGTCTGCTTTGTGTGGTCCTGGTGGGGTAAGGATTACTGAGAAATGTAATTACGTCTTTGTGTTTCTGGTCCTCACCTGGATGTTTCTAAAGCCAACTTCACAAGTAACCTTTTCATTTTCTGTGGTAAACAAGCCCATAAAATGTTCAATGAATCAAGCAGAGTAAAAAAAGAAAATGCATGATAACACTTCACCATAGACTGCAGTGAGCAGAGTGATCCATTTATAGGGTGGGACTAATTTCCCTCTTAAATTGGCTACCAGTGCGCTTGGCTTGGAGACTTGGTGGGAAAAGATTCCAGGTGGAGTTCAATGGGGAATCTCACAAACATAAGTCAAAGAAGTACTCTGTTTTGTTAAGTGAGGTCCAGTGTCTCACAGTGCCAGGTGATATTTTCAGAGAAGTGTTATCAGCGTGATGCAGCATCAAACATTACAGCGATTCCATCTTCAGATAACACCCTACCACTTTCTCAAAGCTCTGTCTTAAAACTACTGAAGAAGCTCTTGCTTTCATCTAAAACAACTTTAAACCTTTGCTTTCTAAAAATTCAGCCTCAGATGAAACTTACACGTAGCTAAAGACATTTTGACCCATTTGCTTATACGTAAAATAATGAAACATTAAGTTGAAAATGTGTTGACATTAATACTATCTCTTTTATAAAGGATATCTTCATAAAATAAATGCATGCATACATATATTTATATTCATATGCATGTTTCATAAGGATGTCTCTCTTATATATACTTATGAAGTGACATAAAGTACCTTCCAAGGCTGAGACAGTGCCTGGTTGTTTTTGAGTCCCTGCTATGCCAGATTACAAAATAGGGACAGCCATGGTGACTCACACCTGTAATCCCAACACCATGGGAGGCTGAGGAGAGAGAACTGCTTGAACCCACCAGTTCGAAACTAGCATGGGCAACATAATGAGACCTCGTTCCTACAAAAATAAAAAATCTAGCTGGGTATGGCAGCATGGCTGTTGTCCCAGCTACTCAAGAGGCTGACGAGGGAGGACTATTAGAGCCCAGAAATTTGAGGCTGCAGTGAGTCGTGATCATGTCACTGCACTACAGCCTGAGAGACAGAGTGAGACCCTGACTCAGGAAAAAGAAAAAATAGATTGCAGGATAGACAATCAGCTGAAATAATCAGTTGCCTGTTCAAATATTAAACACTTATTTTTAGGAGTGATGTTTGTACAATCCCCTTACTTTCTTTTACTCAAACCATCCTTCTTTAATATCTGGGTTTAAGAAATCCTTTCCATACTATTCCACAAAGGAATACTCAATGTCCTAGAAATAATTGTGTAAATATGATCATATTCCCCAAACTTCCTTTAACCACACTAGCTTTTTGCATTCTATAGGTAGGACGATTTTAAAAAAATTTTTCCCAACAAGATTAGATGTGTTTTCATGAGCTCTGTGTCACCTGCTATTAAACCAAGGTCATTCTGTATTGTGCCCAGGAATGTTTGAAGTTAATATGCTGGGTGGGGGGAATAAAAGGTGGTGGTCTTTGGAAACTTCTGGAATTCTATAAGGAAAAATTTCTATGGAATACTGCACTGTGGCCTGCAGATACTTTTATGTTTAATGCAACAAGGTGCCTTTGATGCCTGGAGGGTCTCGAATGACAGCGTTCATTCTGAATTCTGCATTTTAGTCTCAGTGATATTTTATTCCTTCTAAAGCCATTGAGTTCTCCTTTCCAATACAGAAACTGACCACAACTACTTTCTTGTTTTACAAATCAAGTGCATTTTTTCAGAGCAAAGGGAGTGGAATTGTATGAACATTGAATGGTGAATATTTAGCTATTATGTGGCCAGATCGTTAAAGAAGTGTGTGGCAAATGGATGAATGAATGCATGCATTATCATCTAGACAACTTTAAATTTTGCAAAATTGGGTTAAAGGAAGTAACTCGTACCAAGAAGAAATAGGAAATTTGATTTCTAATGGTTAATTTAGTTAAAACAGCTCCAAAACAAATGTCAAAATCAAGCTGTGAACCTTCTTCATGTCACAGGGGGAAAAAACACATAAGCCAGAGATGTTTTTCTGCCTGTGTTTTTATGGTCTCAGCCTTATGATTGCTGAGCGCTGAATTTCATGAGGGAATCAACAAATTATGGACAGTGACCTTGGGAAGTGACCTAACTTCTCAAACGGACAGTCATCTTATTCGTTTAATAATTGTACCTATCTCATAGTTTTGAGAACTGTATTTAAAAATACATATGCTAAACATAAAATAGTCCAACCACCGACGATATCCATTTGATCCACCTCAAGGAATTAAATATAGAATTATCATATGACTCAATAAGTCTACCTTTAGGTATTTACTCAAAATAAGTGAAAACAAATATTCAGACAAAAACCTGTACATGAATGTTCATAGCAGCATTATTCACAATAGCCAAAAAATGTTAGCAACCCAAGCGAATGCCAACTGATGAATGGACAAATAGAATATGGTATATATATACAATAAAAAATTATTCAGGAGTAAAAGAGATCGAAGTATTGTCAACTGCTGTAATATGGGTGAGTCTTGACACATGCTAAGGGAAAGAAGCCAGACACAAAAGATCGCATATCGTGTGACTCTATTTATGGGAAATATCCATAATAAGCTAATTCATGGGTAAGAAAGCAGATTAGTGTCTGATAGGGGCTGGATTAAAAAAAATGTGAAGGACTACCTCATTGCTACAGGGTTTCTGTCTGTGGCGATGAAAAAGCTCTGGAACTAAACAGTGGTGATGTTTGTACAATATTGTGAATGTACTTAATACCACTGAATTGTACATTTTAGAATGATCAAAATGGCAAATTTTTATGGTGTACTTTACCGCAATTATACAAAGAAATAAAAATGAACACTAATAAGAAAAAAGGCATGCACTAGAAGTTCTGAGTTTGCCACATTGACCAGTGGACACAGTTCTGAACTTCTAGAGTTCTTTATGATGTGTAGTATATGTGAAGATTAAGAATCATTCCAAGGGCCAGGCAAAGTGGTTCGTACCTGTCATCTCAGCACTTTGGGAGGCTGAGGCAGGAGGATTGCTTGAGTCTAGGAGTTCAAGACCAGCCTGGGCAACATAGCAAGACCTCATCTCTACAAAAAATGTGAAAAATTAGCTGGGGGTGTGGTGGTGCACACCTGTAGCCCCAGATAGCCAGGAGGCTGAGACAGGAGGATTACCTGGACCCAGGAGATTGAATATGCAGTGAGTCGTGATCATGCCACTGTACTCCAGTCTGGGCAACAGAATGAAATGCTGACTCAAAAAAAAATGAATAAAAAGCAGAATCACTCAAAGAATTATTAATCAAAGACTGTAGCCAAGGCAAACAATGAGGTTATAGCTTTGAATCCTGTTTATGCTGATTAGTCAAAGCTACATTATAGAGCATTCAAACTGCAGTCTGGTAGATTTTTAGTGGCTACTGATAATATTTTTTTGGGAGGGAGAGGTTGCAGTTTTATTTTATTTGATATTATGAATAATAATTAGAGTAACTATCCAGTGGCAGAAAAGACATGTTGTCTATTCAGGTCATGTAAAAAAGTGGACTTTTGAAATTATATGCAGGATCTAGTTATGTTTTGTTTAGCTTAAGACAGTTTTTGTTTCACCATCTGTCAGTGCTAGAGAAAACTTAGAGATAATTCAACGCAGGTACTTCCATTTTTAAATAAGAGAACTGAGACCCAGAATGGTCAGATAGCTGGCCTAATATCAGTAAAAGGAAGTGGTAGGATATTCTAATGCTGCCAATACTTTCTACTGTCAGAAATATTGTCAAGTAACAGACACTTCTCTACAGTTCCCAGCCTTCATCTACCCACAATCCAATTAGGCTTGCAGATAAAGATGCCAGTCAGACAGCTCTGTCACACACACACTCCTTGGAAATAATTTCCAACATTTTTACACTTTGATGACTTGAACATGCATGCCAAAATATCACATTTTGCACTAATAATTAGTGGCAGCTTGGAAAAGGTATATGTTTCCTTATTCGCAAATGATTTTCCTGTATTTCAGAGACTAATGTGAAACAGCCTTATGACTGAACTATGACATTTGTTTTTCTTCACAATCCCTGCCAGCACGACACCCTGTTTTGATGTGCATACTAAGTCCTCTATTGTTCAGAGTTGAGTCATTTAGAAGACTACTCCTTCATGGGAAAAGTTCTCAGATAGCATCTCAAGGACATCAAACTCTGATGTTCACTGCCCTGGGGCATTTAATAGAAATGTCTAATCATTTATTATTATCTAGTCTTTGATTATCAGGTATTCATAATTAGATGACTCAAGAAGACTGAGAATTCCGCCCATGTCATCACCAAAGGCAATGAATCATTTCTGAATACACACAGGTTATGGAGTGGGGTGTTTCTGCATCTCCTACCTGCCTCTCCCACTGTCATCGTCCTCGGTACCCGACGGCTTGCCTTGCACATAACTGTCCCTCAGTACAAGTTTGCATTATGAACAGTCAGATGTTGCATAGAGAATCCCTGCTGTAAGAAGATATAAAGAATATAGCCTCTGTTGTATGTCTCATCTTGAAGTCATACACCAATTTTCATTGAGTAGATAGCACTCAGAACTGCATTTCTGACTTTGCCTTGAAAGACATTCATTAAGTGTAGTTTTAGGTGACCATTGTTTATTTCAAATATGGTCCTATCACTAGTGTTGGTATATCTGAACCTTGAAAAAACACTCGCTCATTTTTAGCTTCTGATGAAAAACTGTTGACTTCATTTGACTTGTTGTTTTCATTGTCACCTGATGGAGATGAGGCTAAGCGCACTTCAGGTATGCATTGGTTGATAGTTTAGGGAGTGGCTACCCATTATTTCAGAAAATATGATCTCCAATATCTTTTCTATATCATGTGACTTTAAAAAAAATCTAAACATTTTTCAGTAACAGGTTAGAACATTTTGGTTATACTTTGTGAATAGTGGATAAATATTGTGTTAAATATTGTGATACCGACACATTGTTAAAGCCAGAACACAGATGAATTGAAATACTGGGTAAAGAAAAACCACATATACACACATCAATCAGATAGCCCCGAACTCACTGACATATTTAGACATAAATACTTCTGGTTTTCATAAACATAATTAACTGCAGAAGCCAGCTTTCATATAGCCTCATCTAGAATGAGTCCATAAAAGCAAGTGCTTACTGAATTCGAGCTTAAAGAAAATATAGGCCTGACTTACCAAAATTACATGGTGAAACTTAGAATAAAACCCAAGACTCAACCAAATAGCACTTTCTATGTATTTTTCTGTTAACTACAATACATTAAGGCAAGAAATACCCATCCTGATTAGGAAAATTTCAAGTACTAATTTATATAATTAGATTGTACTAAATTGTCGTGTGTGTTCATGTGTGAACACAGATGCACAAGCATATGCTTGTGTCTCTAATGTGAGTGATCAAGAAAAGGAGGAGTGAGAATAGGTATGGATAAGACATTATGACTGACTTCAAAACCCTTGTATGTCTTTCTAGAAGCAGCTACATAAAGAAAACTTATTTTCACCTCTATATAAGTGGTCTTGATTGGTATATGCATAAACACTTATTTTTTTTTGAGTTGGAGTCTCACTTCGTCACCCAGGCTAGAGTGCAGTGGCACGCTCACGGCCACTGCAGCCTTGACCTGATGGGCTCAGGTGATTCTTCCGCCTCAGTCTTCCAAGTAGCTGGAGCTTCAGGCACACGCCACCATGCTCGGCTAGTTTTTGTGATT
>CAUYQG010104259.1:0-22005 GCA_963574415.1 Tarsius wallacei | reverse complement strand
TGATTTGGATTCTTCTGCTCAAGTTGGGGTTTTTCTCTTTCTAGCTCCTTTAGGTAATTTGTTAGGCTCTCCACTTGTGATCTTTCCATTTTCTTGATGTGTGCTCATAGAGATATAAATTCCCCTCTTAAAACTTATTTCATGGCATCCCAGAGGTTTTGGTAAGATGTTTCTTCATTTTCATTTGTTTCCAGGAATCTTTTAATTTCTGCTTTGATTTCAGTGTTGACCCAGTCGTTGTTCAGCATCATGCTGTTTAGTGTCCATGTGTTTGTGGGTTTTGGGGAAATGTTGTTATTTTTAATATTTATTTTTAGTCCACTGTGGTCTGAGAATGTGCATGGCGAGATTTCAACCTTGTGGAATTTGTTTATGCTTGATTTATGGCCAAGAATGTGATCAACCT
This sequence comes from Tarsius wallacei, assembly GCA_963574415.1. Lineage (NCBI taxonomy): Eukaryota > Metazoa > Chordata > Mammalia > Primates > Tarsiidae > Tarsius > Tarsius wallacei. The sequence goes on along the minus strand of CAUYQG010104259.1, from coordinate 21,599 downwards.
TGGAGTATGTTCCATTTGGTGATGAGTAGAATGTATATTCTGTTGGGTGGAATAATCTGTAGATATCCACTAAGTCCATTTGGTCAAGTGTCAAGTTTAGGTTCTGTATCTCCTTGTTGAGGACAAGGTTCTTTCTCTTTTAGATTTCCCTGAGTACTCAGTTCCTTGTCCCAGACGTGACAGATGTCTAACAAATAATCACTAAATTTGCAATTTGGGCTTCTGGCTCTTAAATACATCTACTGGGACAGTATTTTTCAAACTTTGTTCACTATCAGCCCCATACCAGGAGAAAACATATATTCAATTTGTTATTTTTAATTTATTAAATTCATTTTAACTTACATTTTATTTATCCCTAAGGAGACATTGCCTTTTTTAATGCAATCCTCCCTCCTTTAAGAATACACATGCTAGAGAGAATCTAATTATGGCTAAATTGGGGTTTTTTTAAGATTATACATCTTTGTAATTTTCTTTATACTTTTTGATCTTCCTTAACTGTTTACAATAATCTTTATTTTTATCATCAGAACAATGAACACTTTTTAAATAAAAGAAAGCCATGAGAAATGTTTAATTAATCTAATGCAAATTATAATACTACATTAAATTGTACTTCTGAATTTTCATCTTTGTGTTTTACACATACAGTCAATGCCACAGTGAAATGGGCTGGGAGCTTGGGCACAAGGGTTAGACAAAGAGTCTGTGAAGTTGTGTCAGATCTGAAATATTGATTATCTCAGGATAAGGAATGGAATGGGGCAGAGCCTGGGATCCTCAGAGCTGTGAACCTCAGAGCTTGTGAACCTCGCAGGATGCTCATCACAACACTTTCTTCCATTTGCTAATTTTTAAAAAAGATAAATCTTGAAGATTGTGGATTTTGTTTTATTGAGAGAGGAGCTATTCCCAAGTTGACCTAGCTGACCGAAATGCTACAGCCAAGTAACTCAAAGGTACAGAAGTTAAAGAGGAGGTATAACTAGACAGACTGTTCTACAAAGGACCTGAGGCTTATATTTACACAGTCAACCTCCAAGTAGCCCTTGTAACAAAGGCAGTGATGGGATGGTCCCTGCCTTCTTCCTTTTCCTCTGGTTTGAGACACCCTTGTATCACCTTTCCAAGGCTGACCCTCCTGTAACCTGATTTCCATCTAGATAAAGATGTTCAGCCAAACTATGTGGGGGAAAGAGGTTGGTAGGGTGGGGTGGGGCAGTGAATACTTCATTTTAATTACTAAGTAGATCCCTTATGACAGTGGGAATAACTATGGCTCATCCTTCTAACTGTATGATGTACCATACTGCAACATAGAGTAAATAGAATTGGACAAATATAAATATTTACAAGTTTATTTTATCATATGCAAATAAGCATTAAGCCTAGATTACAAGCTGTTTTATATATTTGTATATAATTTGTGTGTTTATAAGAACACACATTTGTAACATTTTTTTCCTTGCATTCAGCCATATTTTCTGAAACTTGGTAGGGATATTTTTATAAGATGCATTATGCAATTCATCAGCAACAAATAAAGAAGAAATAATGATGACTGCATTGTAAAATGTATTAGAACGCTAATTAAACTATAGCAGAAATGCTTACTTATGTTTTTTAAACACCTGCTTGGTAATTTCCAAGCCTGGGTGCTACTTCATTTAACAATACACAGTTAATTAGGAGACAGAGCTAAGATTAAATAATAAACTCAGGACGTCCCAGTATACTGTATGCTTTTAACTTGCTACCTCACTTACAAAATTTAAGGAATGATAATTCCATTTATAGGGGAAGCAATAGAACAGATTTATCTGATCCCTCAAGGCAGATTCTCATTGTTACCATGAACTTCATTTCATAGAATGACAGAGAGGTTTCAGGGATGAGGATGTGTATAGGGACATTGGAAAGATGTTAGGCTGAGCTGGAAGGGGAAGGCTGATTATTTCCAGGTGTGATTTCTCCAGAGGCTTGGTAGTTGTTTCATCCCATGTCTCTGTGCTCAACAGAAACATAATTTCTTTAGGTTTCCATCTTGGTATCTTGCAATGGATACCTATCATTTTATGTGCTTCCCACCCCACTTGCACACATAATCTATTTCCTTCTACTTTGTGACCCAAACACAGTGGGTGCATATGTAGCAATAAACATGGCATCTCCCAGCAGGCCACAGTTGATGAGTGATATCTTACAACTCAAAGAGTATTCCATGGGCCAGCTGTATCAACCTCACCTTGGGGGTCATTAGAAGTTAAGGAATTCTGGCTACACCACTGCTCTACTGAATCAGAATATGAATTTCCATAAATTCCTAAGATGAATTGCATGTACATTGATTTGTGATGCACTGGCCTAGATCACTCTATTACCGATAGCCCACTCAGTCAAAGGTTTTGATTTGTTTTGGGTTGTTGTAACAAATATGCCTTTGTCTTTTAGCTAACCTCAGTGAACTCCTGTTACCTATAACTAGAAGATTCCAGATAGCTCCACTTTATCTCTTCGACCATTTTTAGTTCTTAAAATATAGCAAGTTTTTACATTTAATTTCAAGAAAAAGCTTTCCTCTCCCAATTTGCATTAAAATAAATAAGATTGAGAAATAGTCACATTAGGGGACCTGAAATTAAGAGTTATTTGTTGAAGTTAAAGTGTGTTTGATTTATGCATCTTTGAACACAGAATAACTACTCATGTTTAAAAGCAGCGTTTATTTACAGGCAGAACCTGTCACTACCTCTAAAGGATGACTTTAAGAATAATATTATGCTTATAAATTGTAAGAAAAAAAGAATGCAGAGAAAGCCTGCAGATTAAGAAAGCCTTAAAATATATATCATATTAATATAGACTAAAGTGCCTAGCGATGCACATTTGGGAGATAAAAACCATTTAAAATGATTACTATAAAGATAAGTTTATTTCCCATAATGGTTACTTATGGGAAAAGAAAAGAGTTATAATTGAGGAGGAGCACCTGGAAGGGACTTTGGAATAATTGCCAAAATTCTACTTCTTAGCCTGGAGGAAGTTACAAAATAGTTGGTGTAAAATTATTTTTAAGTCACACATTTTTTTGTGAGGCTTTTTGTAACTGTATTTTATTGTATTATACAAATATATGAGTAACAGTAACAAAAAATCTTACAGGAAACTTCAGTTTTATCCAAGAGCTGAGATCATTTTTTCTGTATATCAGGATCTTTGCAAACAAGTTTAGGATATGTGCTTTAACTAAGACAATATTAAAGTCCAATTATAAGAAAATAAGTACCTTGTTGAAAAAACAACACAAAGTAAATTAAATAATGGGCATGTTGTTAGGACTCATCATTCTGGTTTCATGCTTCACTTATTCATTTTTAAACAGTTCTATGATTTTATTTTAGCCTCGCAGTAACTGTTGTAGTGCTCAAACATGGGAACTCTGGAGTCCAGATGCCCAGATGCTAACATGACCTCATTGCGTTAATGGTGAGCCATTTACTTATCCTCAGATGGAAAACTGGGGTAACCATAGCACCAACCTCAGAGCTTTCCTAAGGATGTGAATATGTGTCAAATAACCAAGCCCTGTGCCTATCCCATCTGTGAGCTTAATACCTGTTAGCTACCAGTAGAATTTTTTAAAAGAGCAGGTCTTTTAGATTTCATGATTTTGACTGAGGACCAACTCTTTTTTTTTTTAAAGCAGAGCAACTATTTTTTATTTTTATTTTTTTGCCTTATTTTGTAAATAGTGATAATATTCTTTAGAAAAAGTAAACTTCTAAACTATTTTCTATTGTTGTTCTTAACATTTCTAACATAAATCATTATTCAAATCCTAGATTATTGTCTTAGAATAATATGCTAGAAGTTGAAGTACAGGGCTGAATCATTTACACACAGTCTTCTGATATATACTTGCATCACACTCAAGATTATTGCTTCATAAAGTCATAAAAAGTTTTTGATAAAAATTATCTTAGAATCTTGATAAATATAGAATACAGTTGATGGGTACTTGGGGCTTCACTGTATTATTCTATTTTTTATGTTTAGAAATTTTCATTAAAAATAGATAAATTTGGACCAGGCTCAGTAGCTCAACTTGTAATCCCAGCTCTTTGGGAGGCCCAGATGAGTGGATTGCCTGAGCCTGTGGGTTCGTGACCCACCCAGGCAACTTAGTGAGACCTCATCTCTACAATAAATCAAAAATTAGCTGGGCGTGGTAGCGCGCGTCTGTAGTTCCGGCTACTTGGAAAGCTGAGGCAGAAGGATCACCGGCACCCAGCAGGTCAAGGCTGTGGTGGCCGGAAGTGTGCCACTGCACTGCTGTCTGGGCGACAGAGTGAGACTCCAACTCAAAAAAATAAAAAAAATAAATTTGCTCTTAAAAATCCCTTATAGAAGAAACATGTTGAAGGAAGTCAACTTGTCATCTTTCTAGAAGTCCAACACAGCTAGTTTCTCCCACTGTGTGGAAATAGAACAATTTTTTCTGTGTTTAAGTACCAGATGAAACACAGGACAGGCCAATTTGATAGGTATGAAATTTCAATTTTGCTCTTTTAATATGTATTTTTCTGAATACTAGTGAAGTTTACTTGGTTACTTTTTGCGTTTCTTAGTTCTGTTAATTTCTTTTATTCATGTTTGTGGCTTACTTTTTGTAAGGTCATTCATCCTTTTATTACATGCTAAGGATTCTTTATGCATTATAGATACTAACTCTATTGTATAATACATGTGCCCAAGCTTTCACATTTTTGTCTAATTATTGATCATGTATAGACGATGTTAGCCTTTATTCAAATATAGATATTTTTTCTTATGCCTTTTTTCTTTGCCTTTCTACTTAGAAAAAACTCTCCTTTCATGTTATTTTTAATTATTTTATGACTCAATATTATATATAATATTTAATATAGTATTTAGTTTATGATTTAGTATTATAATTCTTTTGGCATTTATTTGGATGCATTTTATGAAGTGGGAGATCTAATTTTGTTTTCCCCTTCAAGAAGTAAAGTATTATTATTCTAAATATAAATTTATCTGTCTTGATGTATTTTAATTGCATCCTTCTACATATTGTAATAATTACAAGTCAGGATGCTTTGTATACATGGGATCTTTATTATAGTTAACGATTTAAAAGCTTTAAGTTTCTATTACTGTAAATATTATTAAATTTTCAGACAGATGTTATTTGAGAAAATCAAAGAAGGAACTATTAAGGTTCCTTTTTTTCCCATAAAGTGGGGTAGAAGAAAGAGGATCTAAATAGTTCTGTAGGCAGTTTTTCTTCTCTTGTATCAAAAACACAGGTTTATGACATCAAATCAAAATTATGGCACATATGATCTTGAAATAATCCAGAGATTCTTATACAAGAAGCAAACTTTCAATTTTTTTGTGCAGACAAGGCCTAAAAATGTACCCTGGGCCAGATGGATTACCAGAGGAATTCTACAAAACATACTAGAAGGTGCTAATACCAATCCTATTGAAAGTATTCCAGGCAATCAAGAAAGACAGAACTCTCCCTAAATCATTTTATGAAACTAACATCACACTGATACCCAAACCAGATAGAGATCCAACAAAGAAAGAGATCTACAAGCCAATATCCCTGATGAACACAGATGCAAAAATTCTCAACAAGATCTAACAACAAATCTCAAAAATCATCCACCATGACCGAGTATGCTTCATCTCTGGGATGCAAGGCCGGTTCACCATCCACAAGACCATAAATGTAACTAAATACATCAACAGATATAAAAGCAAGAACCGCATGATTATATCATTAGATGCAGAAAAAGCTTTTGATAAAATCCAGCATCCCTTCTTGAACCCTTGAACACCTAGACATAGAAGTAACATACTTCAAAATAGTAAGAGCCACCTATAATAAATTCACAGAGAACATATTGCTAAATGGACAGAAATTGGAAGCATTTCCCCTGAAAACCAGAACAAGACAGGGCTGCCCACTCTGACTCCTTCTGTTCAACATAGTGTTGGAAGTCCTAGCTAGAGCAATCAGACAAGAGAAGGAAATCAGGGATATTCAAATAGGAAAAGAAGAAGTCAAATTATCCCTCTTTGTTTGCAGTATGATCCTATACCTCAGAAACCCAAGAGAATCTGTCAGAAACCTTCTTGCACTGATAAAAAGAATTTGGCATAGTCTCAGTGTACAAAATAAACATGCAAAAGACAATCACATTTATACACCAACAACAAACAGGCAGAGAACCAAATAAAAAGCATAATCCCATTCACAATAGCCACAAAAAAATGAAGTGCCTTGGCCATCATCCTAACCAGAGAAGTGAAAGATCGTTACAAGGAAAATTATAAAACTGCTCAAAGAAGTCAAAGATGAAACAAACAAATGGAAAAATATTCCATGCTCATGGATAGGAATAATCAGCGTTGTTAAGATGTCCGTTCTACCGGGGCAATCTACAGATTCAACGCTATATCCATTAAATCACCAACATCATTTTTCTTCTCAAACCTGGAAACAACTACACTGAAATTTATATGGAAACATAAACAACCACAAATAGCCAAAACAATCCTTAGCAAAAGAAACAAAGTGGGAGGTACTGCACTTCCAGACATTAAACTTTATTATTAAGCCAGGCACCGTGGCTCATGCCTATAACTCCAGCACCTTGGGAGGCCGAGGTGAGAAGATTGCCTGAGCCCACGGGTTCAAGACCAGCCTGGGCAACTTGGTGAGACCTCATTTTTACAATAAATCAAAAAATTAGCCGGGTTTGGTGGTGCATGCCTGTAGTCCCAGCTACTTGAAAGACTGAGGTGGAAGGATCACCTGAACCCAGCAAGTTGAGGCTGTACTGGCCATGAGTATGCCACTGCACTCCAGCCTGGGCAACAGAGTGAAACTCCAACTCAAAAACAGACAAACAAAAAACACTTTATTATAAGGTTACAATAATCGAAAAAATCTGGTATTGGTACAAGAACAGGCATATAGACCAGTGGAACAGGATACAGATTCTAGAAGCAAAACCTCGATTTCTCAACCAAGTCATCTTCAACAAAGCCTCCAACAACAACCACTGGGGAGAGGAGAACCTATTCAGTAAATGGTGGTGGGAAAACTGGCTGACCACATGCAGAAAAATGAAACAGGGCCTCTACCTATCACCATACACAAAATTGAACTCCAAATGGATCAAAAACCTAAATGTAAAACCCCAAACTTTAAGAATCTTAGAAAATGCAGGAGACACCCTTAGGGAAATTGGAATAGGCAACTGATTCCTGATCAAAACCCCAAAAGTCCATGCCATAAGAGATAAGATAGACAAATGGAACCTCATCAAACTGAAAAGCTTCCGCAAAGCAAAACAAACCATCAAGAGAGCAGGGAGACAGCCCAGAGAATGGGGAAAAAATTGTTTGGTTTTTTTTTATGTAACTTTACCCTCCATGTACAAAGGAATAAAAGAACTATGGACAATGAAAATAATGCCTTTGTCTCCCCTCTTATACCAGTGTTTCACCTCTGCCAAGGTCCTTAGGGAAGCTCTTGTTCACTCTCTAGATTTCTAACTTATACACTGTTAATGACATATTCTGTATATCTTAGTACTTTATATTACTTTCTTTTATCTCCTTCTGGAATTGCAGGTTCTCTTTGTTTAAAAATTGAGATCACCTTTATATAAATCAATAATTATTTTTGGAGCACACAGCACATGCCCCACACTATAATAGAAAGAGGTACCTACCTCCAACAAAAGGAGATTGAAACAGTCTGCCCCTCAGAAACAGAGAGCAAAGGAAGATTCCTGTACTAGACAGGGCAACAGGGCAGGTTCGTGATTAGTTTATTCTTACAAAATATCAGTAGTAGAGGCTGGAAATATTAAGGGCAGAAGCCAACGAGATCCAAAAAAGGTAATGTCTTGGTGCCTCTGACAAAAAGGCCATGCTCCCTTACTGAAATGGCTAGATTTTCTAATGGGCTAATAAAATGACCAAAAAAATAATTAAGAAGCACACTCATTAAGAAGTTGTATATTAGAGTGCAGCATTTAGTACACATGGCTGCATATTAAAGAGGTGGGAGAAGTTGTAAGAAAATGCCCATTAGTGCTCCTGCTGAAAACCCTAGGTGTGATTCTTCAGGCCCAATCACAGGCAATTGTGGCTATTTTATATGGCAGGACTTTGGGGCAGTAGGGGGTGGAGGGGGGACAAAGCTACCCTGCCCTCCCCAGAATTGGCACAAAACCAATGCATCATGGTCTCCAAGGGAAGTTGTAGTTAAGGATACAGGCTCCGTGGCCAGTCATACTCTTTACATATTCTCATTACTAGCCCAGAGGCCTCCTTCCTAGTTCTCTGTATCTAAGGCCTAGGGCCAAGGTTCTCAGCAGGTGCCTCTACTGAGGCCTCCTTACAGGAGTGGAGGAGAAAATCTTGAAGACACTTTTTCCCACTCAGTCTCCATACCAAGTACTTTTCTACTCTTGGCCACTCCCCTTCCCCCACCACCTTTCTTGACTTCGAGATCCATAAAACTAGAGCTTTTTGGCAGGGCTCCCACAACAGTGAGATGACCCCTGCATCTATGCTGCTACATCTGACCTTTGACAGATGTGCTATTTATTACATGGAGGGAAATGAAGCAAGGGAGTCGGCACCTTCTCCTGTTTTAGACTCTTGGTTATACCGTGGCAGTTAGTAACTACAGGCTTGCCTTTTTAATTTTTGCCTTGAGCTTTATTCATCTACTCCCAACACCTGGCAGCTTAGCTTCCTTTCCCAACTCAGGTGAGCTCCCCACGGAGAAAACTGGGCAGAGCCTACCAGGTGCCTCCCATGATCTCTTCTGTCCTTCTTTATTTATAACACCCATTTTTGTCTGGACACAGACCAACCTAACTAAAGAACTGTATTTCCCAATCTCCCTTATAGTTGGATATGGACATGTGACTAAGTTCTAATGGAAACAAAACTGTTATTTATGCTTACTTATGGAATCTCCCCCAAAGTGAGAGTAAGGCCCTTCCATTCCTTTTCCCCTTCCTGTGGCCTGGAATGCAGACATAATGGATAGACCTCCAACAAGCTATTATATCTTTGAGATAACCTGTTAAACTGAAAATGTGTTCTATCCACCAGAAGGATAGGAAGGTCCTAGGTTCCTATAAACTTTTTAGAACAGGACATCCTAACACTAAACTTTTTATGTGAGAGAGAAAAAATACTTTTATTTTATTTAAATAACTTTTATTTTGCTAGTGTGATAAGTAACTAAAACTGAATTCAAACACATATAGCCACCTCTGATTTTATTGAACAGTAGACTAAATAGTCATAAATCTATAAATAAGGCACGTATTATCTTCAGTGGTGAGTTGAAAGCAGTCACCATTAGAGTAAATGTACTAGTTGTAACTCAAACCTTAAAGTTTTGTAAACTTATTTAAAAATATCCATTAATTGATCTTAAAACATTGTTTGGAAATCATAGGGGAAGAGTCTCTCTCCTCAATCAGTGCAACTTTAATCAGTACTGGGAAGTTAAGACGTTACTAGCCCAGCTAGGTGAATTGTGTCCAGGGATAATAAGTAGGAAATACCATAATCAGATCATAGTGACACTATGTGAGGAATACAGGACACCAATTTGAGAGCTACAAATGCTTTTCTGAGCTCTAGCTCAAGAATCTTGGGTCAAATATTGAACTAAACCTGTGTTACCTCCTGTAAGAAATGGAAATGACAATAAGATTGAAAATATCAAATACAGTGACTAGCGCACTGAATGTGCTTAACAGATATTTTCTGCCCATATTTGGAAACAAAGGTCCCTGATTTAGCCTGCTTCAGACATGAAGCTCCTGTTTAGACCATGTACAAGAGCACAAGCTTCTCTGGGAGCAAGGCTCTGCCAAATCCTTTGTGCCAACAATAAAGAGGCCTCCGTGGCACTGATAATTACAAGAAGATACTTCTAGTGTGAGGACTTAGAGAGGGAACTCAGTCATTTTTCACTCTTGGTCCTTTTCTGATCTTCACAATCACAGGGGTAGGTCAGGCCCTAGAATAAGAACAGTAGTGCAGAAGGAAGAAGGTGTGATTTCCCATAGATAGTAAGGCACTGGGCAGACACCATCTTTCAAAGCCCACCACAAACTCCACAGGCTGACCCAGCAGGAACAATGGCTCCTGGAAGAACCAGAATTGAACTCTTAGAGTTATAAGCAATAATGGAAACTATACAAAAGTGGAAAATGAAGTATACTCTGTTTCATGTAGGAAGGCAAAGTGTGGAGATAGAAACTCACCTAAAAGAGGACTGGATTAAAAAAATGTGGTATACATACACAATGGAATATTACGCAGCCATAAAGAAGAACAAAATCATGAAATCTGCAGCAACCTGGATGGAATTAGAGTTTATAATACTGAGTGATCTTTCACAGAAACAAATATCTAAGTATCACATGTTCACATCAATACCTGGACCTTTAACAACTACCGTAATACTATAACAAAAGCATTGACAGTACCGGTAAACTGCTGGGGGTGGGGCGGGGTGGTGGGGTTGACAGTAGTCGAGATCTGCCTGGTGGGGGCGTACCTCATCAACAAAGGTACATGTACAATGAATATATGTATACCTAATCCAGAATTGTACCCACAATTTAAAAATAAAATAAAATATTAAAAATGTTTGTGTTGGACATGGCAATTATGACAGGCTATAGTTATATACAAATTGATTTCTCCTTTCACTCAGCTATTGAGAATAGGGAGACACTGTCTCATGGTAGAGAGAAAACAATCTAATTTGTCTTCTAAATGAATAATCAGCAGTTCCCAAGTTATTTATTCAATAATTCATATCTATTTTGAACTGTTATTTTCATCATATGTTGACTTTCTATGTTAACAGAATAAATTTCTAATCTGTATATATTTTCTTCCAGTATCATAGCAATGTATCATACTGTTAAAATTTCTATTGTTATGGTTTCTTTCTAATTTGATCTTTAGGTGTCTCCCAGAGATTAGAGATTTAATCCAAAATGACTAATCCAACAAGACAGATAAAAACATATAGTGACAATATGAACCATAAGCCAAGACAGACACTCTCTAGAAGAGCCCTAATGAGGAATTATCTTCAGGTGTATGTGTCAGGTAAGGCACAATGAGGAAATTGAACCAAAATACACAAAACAGAAGAAATGTATTACTCATCATTTTCAAAAAGTTAGGGCCACCAGCAGGAGACTGACAGGAAGTCTAGAGGTGGGTGGAAAGTGAAAGAGAAAGAGAGAAAAACTGTGGGGTTATACTGCTATACCTCTATTAAAGGTCTATGGTTATTATGTCTTAGGCTTTCTTGTGGGGTTGTGGACTGACTTGTTTAAAGAAAACATGCATGCAGGGGAGCATATGTTTACATGGCTCAGGTTTTGACCACTAGGTTTCATCATGTTCAGCTGTGAAGTGTGTTTGTTTTGGGGTCAGTGCAATAAGGAACAAGTGGTTGATATTACAAACAATCCCTCAGGGAGGGAAAGTTTTAACTAGCCCCAAATCGAAGGGATCCGAATGGGTTTCAAACAATTTATGTCAGACCTAAAAATGAATGCCATGGCAGCAACTGTATTAAACAATTTATGACACAAACTTTTAAAAAACATTATTTTAGTTTTAGAATATATTTTAAATACAAATAAACATATCTGCATTTCAATCACACCTCAGCTACAAGCACAGCAATGACAGATAAATATAAAAAATGGTAAACAAAAACATATGGTTCTATAAAAATATAATATATGAATATTTATTTTGATTAACCAGTATTGAAACAGAAAAGAAAAATGATGAGTGTGGCTAACACTGCTGAGCTGTTGTTCTCTGAATTACGAGGTGGGTAATGCTGGGTAAGATCTTGGCTCTACGGAGTGAGGGGACAAAAACTGATTCACACAAAAGAAGGGACTTGAGACAGGTTTACTGTAACTTAAAATGAGGACCAGAAGTATACCATTCTCAAACCAGTTTTGAAACTAGGTAAAATAAACAAGCAAACTGAGGCCAACTTATGCATGGGACATAAAGCCAGCATTAACTTCACACCCGAAACCGGCAGAGACATAACAAGAAAAATAGACACAAATACCTTGTGAATACAGATGCAACAATCTTCAACAAAATACTAGAAAAAATAATCCAGTGGCATATTACAAAGATTATGCACAATAGTTAAGTGGGATTATCCTAGTAATAATGTGAAATATAGTCAGTGTAACATTGCATTTTAGTAGAACGAAGAAAAAAGCAAATAAACAAACCAAAACTCCCCAAAAACCTCGTCTACCACTTTAACTGATTCAGGAAAAGCATTCAACAATATCTAACATCCTTTTGTGATTAAAAAAAAGCACTCAACTAAGAAAAAGGTAACAACTTTAACATGATGAAGGGAATTTATGAAAACCCACAGATAACATCACACTCAATGGCAAAAACTAACAGCTTTTTCCCTAAGACCAGGAACAAGACAAGAATGCCTGTTTTCACTACTCTTATTCCACATTGTACCTGAAGTTCTTAGCCAAAGTGATTAGGCAAGAAAACAAAATATAAGGCATCTAATTATAAGTAGAAAAAATTAAACTATTTTTACAGATAACAAGAACTTATATATATAAAATCCTAAGGAATTCACAACAAAACTATTAGATTGTATAAACAAATACAGAAAAAGTACAGAATATAAATTATAAAAATTGTTTATAAACAAATGCAGAAAAACTGCAGAATATAAAGCCAACATCCAAAAAGCAGTTGTATTTCTAGATGCCATCAATCAATAAGAAAATTTACATTATGCTAAGTAAAAGAAACTGGACACAAAACACCACACCTTTTACGATTTCACTTATATGAACTATCCAAATTAAGCACATTCAAAAAGAAAGAAAGCCAATTAATAGTTGTCAGAGTCTGAGGAATGGGATTGCAATAGGAAATTACTGCTTAATAAGCACTCGGTTTTCTTTTGATATGATGAAGTGTTATGAAACTAGATAGTGTTGATAGTTGCACAACACTGTGAATGTACTAAAAGACACTGAATCATACAATTGAAAATGGTGAAAACTGTGAATTTTGTTATGCAAATTTTGTCTTAAGAAAAAAATTAAAAAGCAGTAGGAAAAATGTAAAAACTGGGGAAAATAAAAGATATTTTGTGAAATGTAACACATGTGCATTGACTTAACTTGTCCATTTGGACTGCATTGAAAAAGTAATCCAGATTACGCTGTTTAAAGGAAACATAGCTAAAGCATAGGGAAACACCAAACTTTTAGTTGAAAATAAAATTATGGAAAGCAAAAAGATGAAGCAAAAAATACTAACCTAAATAAAACTAGTTTGTCTAAGTAATTATCAGACAAAATATAATTTTTTTAAAAGCTGCTAGTGTGTTTATAGTAATTACACTTCTTCTCCCCAAGACTAAAGCAAACACAACTTGGAAGAGAAACTGTCATTTTCATAGAATGAGATCAACTGATCACTATAAGTTTCCTGAAGGAGATAAAAACTCCCAAGCATTATTGTTTTCTTATATGTGGTTTTAATGACAAAATATAATTTAAGACAAAAATAAAGCTTGTGATAGAGAGGGCCATTTATAATGATAAAAAATTTAATTCACCAAGAAGAATAAAACAATTAGATATGCACATAGTCAATATCTTCAAAATATATAAAGAAAAATTGATATACTATAAGGAAAAACTGACAAATCTATTTTAGTGGAACATTTCAGCATACCTTCTTCAGTTAAATATGAGCAACAGGTTTAAACTAAAGGAAATATAATAAGTCAACCATTTAGCGATGAATCCATCTTCACAGAGCAGTCTTCACAAGTATACATAGAAAATTACCAAAAAATCTTATCTAATTGATCACAGACTGACCATCCCAACAAATTTCAAAAATAGATGTAGACAAAGCTTTTTCTTTTATGACATCTCCTTTGCAATTACTTCCCAGTATCTCTTCCAAGATCTGGCATCCAATGATTAAAAACCGTGACTTTAAATCAGAATCTCTTTATTGTCAATTTAGTTCTGAGATCTGATGGGTTTAATCACAGGGTATTTATCAAGATTAAAAACTTCTCAGCCATTACTCAACATATTTATCTTAAAAACTATAATACTTTAATCGGATTGTCTCTATAGAACTCAAAAGGCCACAGTATTGTTAATCACTTAAACTCCTATTTGGTGCGTGATCTTTGCTCCTCCAAGGACCTGGGAATGAAAGTAAATGGAATTTCTATAGTATTTTCAAAATTACAATAGAATTATCTTAAAACCAAGACAAATATAGTTATTATAATAATGTTAATAGCAGCAGCTACTAATTATTAGACACTCTAAGCATATGCTAGGTCTCTGATTTTCGCAAATGATAATAATATTTATCTAGCACTCATTAAGTCCCTAACAACATTCCAAGTGCTTTATATTTATTATCTTATTTAATCCTCAAAAACCTTATAAAGCAGATATTATGGTTCCTCTCATTCTTACAGCAGAAGAAATACAAGCTCAAAAAACCAAAATAAACTTGCCAAGATTACAAAGTTAGTAAGTGGAACCACAAAGATTTAAACACAGATTCCAGAGTCCAAGCTGTTTACCCTACTTGTACCCTCACTCCTCATGTCTCATTTTATTTATTTCTCATTGTTTTCTTGTCAATATAGTACTACAAATAAGGCAAATGAGGCCCAAGAAGAGCAAATAACCTTCTTAACATCACAGAGCTAGTCAGTAGCAGAATAGTCCTTGGAAATCCAGTCTGCCTGATTCCCACACCTATGCCCTTTATCCCTCTACACATCTGTTTGAAATAGAGCTTCAGTGAAAATGACCCCACTCTCACTAGAAAGGAAAGCGTGAGTTCTGACAAAATTCTTGACCAGCAACTCATGCTTTACTCTACAGCTAAAATAGAAGCCTTATTTTTTTTTTCAGCCATGACTTCAGATTTTTTTTTTAATTCAAAGAGTTTTTTAGAAAGAGAATCATAAATAATGAACAGATTCCCTTAAATGTCTTATTTTAACTTAAGGTATATAAAACTATGTTTATTTGCCAATCTTTTGATATAGGGTAAGACCTTTTCTCTGAATATGGATATGCTAATTGAAACTCTTCTTTTTTTTGCCTTTTTTTTTTTTTTTTGCAAAAACCACATCCTTAATGCAGCTGCTAAAATTTTGAAATTAGAGTGAAACTAGAATTTTAAGACATTTATGAAGTAATCTGAGTGCAAATTCCAACTTAATTTTGACACACATTTCCAAAACATTTATATTTGTCATGCATATATATATATATTGCATATGCTATATATGTAACACAGTTATATAATATTATATAAATATATGAATGTAAATATGTATACATATATGCATAAATACACATAAATATATGGGGATATATATTTCACTAAATATATAATACTTATGATACATAGTAAATAAAATATATTTGTTAGTAATTTGTCTTTATCATGTTTTTCAGTTTATTTAACTTTCGCAGAAAAAAAACTATATTTCCTTTACACACATATGTCTTGGCTTTGGTTTTTGAAATATAAAATTATGTTTACTAGGTTTTCTTATACAGGTACAACAGGCACTAAGAGGAAGGAACAAGTAAAGGTGACTGCTGGCAGGCATACACCTCAGCTGATGACAGAAGAGGTATCCTACTCTGTGGAAGAGTCCATGAGCTGCTGGTATGCTGAGTTCTCCGGGCATCAATCAGGCTGTTCCATGAAAAATCAGTTTAGTCCTGGATGAGCATTACAAGGCTTGACAATTAAGTTCACAAACTCATCCTAGAACTAGTACATACCTCATTGCTGAATATCACTATGGTCACCTTTGAAGTACTGCCATTGGGAAGCTATGCACCAGTGCTAGCACCTAGTCCACTCATCAAAGCACTTTTAGAACTCTTTTTCTGGAATGGCCATCAGAGTTGTCGTCATATTACCCTTGATGTTCTGAATGTCATCAAAATGTCTTCCGTTCCGTATCTCCTTTATGTTTGGGTAAAGAAAAAAGTTATTGGGGACTAGATCAGGTGAGTAAGGAGAGTGTTCCAATATAGTTATTTGTTTACTGGCTAAAAACTCTCTCAAAGACAGTGCTATGAGAGCTGATGCACTGTTGTGACACAACAGCTCCTTCAGGACCATTTTTGCACACTCCTTTCTCATGCTAAGATTTTCAGTTAAGATTTTCCTAACTCTTTCTCTATCGAAGTTTATTTTGTCTGCTATGCTTCTCACAGTCAGCTGATGATTTTGATGCACAATTTGAAAATTTTTTGCAATGTTTTCATCAATTATGCTTGTTATTGGCCATCCTGACCTCTCTTCATCAGTGACCCTTTCTCTCTTTCCTCAGAAAAACGTTTAATCCATTTGTAAACTGCCATTTTCTTCATGGTATTATCTCCATAAACCTGGACTAACATGTCCCTGATTTCACTTCCACTCTTGTCAAGTTTAACAAGAAATTTAATGTTTGTTTGTTGCTCTAATTCAAACTCAAACATTCTCACAACAACAGCTCTGATGGCCATTCCAGAAAAAGAGTTCCAAAATTGCTTTGATGGGTGGACTAGGCTCTGGAATTGGTGCATAGTTTCTCAAGAGGAGTACTTTGAAGGTGACCATAGTGATATTCAGCAATGAGATATGTAGCACTTTTTCTAGGATGAGCTATGAACTTAATTGTCAGACCTCATAAGTAGAGGTTGGTTCTGAAAATGTATACTATAGTTTTAAAGGGAACTATTTTTATTGTGGGAACTTACTCTGATATGAACCTTTCTGCAATTTCTCTGGGTTAAACCTTTCACAATTTCTGTAATGTGCTGTGCTTGAGGGCATCCTTAAAAGCATCCCAAAGTTTCATTGATTGAAAACAATGTTGTAAAAACCAGTGGTGGGGACAGTTTCCCCAAATCAATTTTCCCCACTCAGAGTAATAGTACATATGCTGCTGTTATCAGTTGAAATTTTTCCATTTAACTGTGCTTTGGAACCTTAGTTGTACAAAGAGTTACCCAAGGGTTTTAAAACATACTGAGACCTGGATCCCACCCCAGAAATGTTGATCTCATTGATATGAGTGGACATTTTTAAAAGCCCTCCAGGTGGTATTGATGTACAGCCAAGGTTCAGAACCAATGATATATAAATTCTTAGGACTCTGAGATTGCCACTAAGCCCAAAGCAGGGATCAGAGAACCACTCTCCTTCACCCCATTGAACCCAGAACTCTTCTATTTAAAGAATCTTTGAGGGTCTCATTGGGTTTTACTGTCCACTCAGGAATTATTTGTTTTGACTTGGATGTGAGGCATATGTGGTATAGGACTGGCTTAGTCCACTCCTATTAGACAAAGGAAGAAGTTTGAAATTATCTCACTCAATTGTAAGACTTATTGTAGAATTAATCTATATTTAAAACAAAAATCACTTAAGTCAACTCTGTAGCCAATTCTCATACAATTTTTACCTCAGAACTGGTTTGTGTAGTGCACATGAAACCATAACATGGGCACACAAGACCATAACCATAATCATATAACCTGGGTAAAGCCCTCCACACTGTCTACCTGCAAAGGAGATTCACCTGCTGCCTCTGGGAGGCAAGTCAGCCTGCTTTCTGGTCATTTATGGGTCTTTGTCACTGAGTAGCTATTGACCTTGGGGAAATCTCTTCACCTTTCTCAGGTGAAATTAGATTATTACGAATAATTTTGTGACCCTAAATTCTATACTGCCTTGTGTTTTAGTTGCTCATTCATGTTCAATGGAGTGAGAACCATGTCATTTACTGCTTTTGGAGGTCACTCTTTTCTGCATTTGGGGAGTGTCTGGTCCAGCCTATGTGAACAGCAAACATGGGAGCAATGTGGAAAAGGGCATACCAATGCATGATGCTGCCTTTTAGGATGAGCCCAAGACCTTCTGTTTCTCCCCCCACAATCCCACCTTTTTTTTCCCCTTGTCTCTCAAGGAGGAGGTCACTGATGGGGTCATCTCTTCAACAGCTAGAGATTCATGGGCATTAAAAAAAGCTATTTCAGACATTCAGGTCACTGTCTCACTCCCTTCTTTCTAGCATGAAGGGAAGTGCCTTTCAGTAAGTTGACGTGGTATAACCTTAGAATTAATTTTGAACTTAGGGGCAAAAATAGATGAATTAAACCTCCTATGCTTCAGAGATTTTTATTCTTTGACCTCAGAACCCGGACCCATTAATAGTAGACAAGAATCCTCTGTGTGGTCTAGCCAACACAATCATGGCTGTGTCAGGGGTTGGAGCACAAGTCTAACTGAAATGTACTTTATTTGGCCAGCTGATGTCAGATCATATTCTCTCCTCTAGCATTTTGCAAAAAGGGTTATTGATTCAGATATGGTTTCTAGTATTTCTACGTTCCTCAGCTAAAACAACCTCTTAATACACTTTTAATCACACCATCTTGAAGAAAATCTATTTGCTAAGCTGGTGATGATTAAATGGGTATTGGCTCTTTGAGAAGGGACCACATCTATTTTTCTCACTACTATATCCTCACTGCCTTATACATAGTAACTGCTCAATAAATATTCGTTGATTCAATCAATGCATGTGTAACTGACCAGCACAGTTTCTAATTACTCTGCTACCATGTTGGCGATGATAAAGTGAGACTGTGACAGAAGCTTTATAGCTGCCTGACAAATTCTTTACCTATTTCCTCGCATATCCCCAGTCCTGACCCACATCTGGCTGATAGATAAGCTGGAAGGACCTTGAGAAATTGGATTCTATGGCCCAAAGAATTAACAGGACAGCTATTTATGTTGAAGCCTGAGTATTTTTAAAAAATCTCATTTTACTCAATAGTCATTTGGACATCTGGAAGAGGCAACGTTTTAAATTATTTCTTTACATGCATTATGCATATTGTACATATGAAGTATGAAATAACTGTTTGTATTCTATATACACATGGTTATTTTTATAAATCAAAGACACTTCAGCTATATCTCAATTGCATATTGAGATAATCGCATGTGAGAAACTTAAGTTAATGTGCTTCAATTTATTTTTTTTTAGTGTGACATTCAAATTTAGAATTGGGGCAAAGCCAAAATGTGCAATAGCATATGGCTGCTGTTCTAGCCTTCTTCTTACACTAAGTCTCTTCCCTATTTCTGAATCCTTCTTCCCGGTAGTTCCTCCTACTCACTGACCAGTGGCCTTATATTCTCTCCATCCTCTGCCTTTTCCCATTATAATTCTTAATCAGGAAATTATCTAACAGATTCTGTCATATTGAGGTGCAAATTTCATTTCATCAGGCAAAAAGAATATGTGTGTGCTCACAGGCATCCACTCATGTGTGCACACACACAAATCCCTTGATAACTCTGAAAGGTGAATGGTGCTATCATGGGATGAATAAATGTGACAACTTAATGCTTAAAGAGTGATGGACTCAAATAGGAAGTGATTGGGGCAGACAGCAGGCAGAAAGAGTGAAAAGACAAATGGTAACCATACTGCATTCAGGTTCAACTTTAACTTCTGACTCATTGGTTTGTCATTTTAGGTGTTTGGATTGTAAAAACAGCACAAACACTGCCATCAAAAACAGGAAGTTACATCGTAAATTAAATGTCTCCACTGAATAGGTAACATTTCTAAGCTATTTGTACTTGGCAGACACTAAAAGAAGACATCCCTGGGTAGAGTCTGTTTTCTTCCAGTGACTTTAATTGGACAGCAAGGGCACACACATCATCTTGAATTTTATTTACCAATCCTAAATCAGGAGAGAGAGTTTCCGGAAGCACTGAGACAGGTTGGGCAAGCAAGCCTGCCCTAAAATTGCACTATATTGATCTGGTACTAAAACAGAATGAGAGAGTTTTACTGAAATATTTCTGTTTACTCTCCGCTGAAAGGGGACTGAAAAAGGCGATGTAAGGTCTGTACGGTTGTACCCCTTAAGGATCTCTACTTGCAGTTTGGAGAAGTCTTGTTGCCCAACAGAATCTTAATTAGTTGGAATTCCTTGTGCATGTCTCTTGCAGAGCAATCTCACAGGAGAGATTTAGTATAACTAGATAGTCCCAGAAAGTCTAAGGGGTAATACAGATTACATACAGTCTTCTCTACATCTCTAGGATTTAGCACAGAGAACTGCACAACTGAAGGTTAGAACAACCCCCCCAGGACCAGCAAGAATTCCAATAAACAAAGAACATTCAATTTATATTTTATACTCTCTCCACTTAGGGCTGTGGAACAATAAATTGAGGAGATTTTGTTAGCAATTTAATTGCTAAAACTAAAAACAAACAAAACAAAATGTATTTGGTTTGATTTATATCTATCTCAACATTCAGTTGATGAATACATACACCCCTAAGCATTCTGTCTGAATGGTTCCCTCTTCTTCCAAGAGACTAAGGAAGAACAGAAGCATTACACATGGCTACACTCAGAAAGGCCTCCATAGGATCACCTCAGTTTACAATTACCTAGTTTTCTTTTTTGCCACGGTTATTTTCAGTGGATACCATCAATGACTGAAGAATTCCCAGTCCTCTTGAAAACTGCAAGATCCCCCTCCTTACTCTAACCCTCAAAGTAGCTCTCTTTGCATTAGGGCATGCCTGTACAGCATGCACAGGATAGGAACAGAGCGAAGAAGGAAGCAGGGTACCTCCTCTTAGGGGAATGTTTGATAGGATATAGTGCTCTTGGTGGGAGCAGGGAAGCTGCATGCAGAAGTATCTTTCCTTTCTTCCTATAGCTGGTGTAGAAAGATGGAGCAGGAGATGCATCAGCTTTGGAAGTCCTCCCTGCCATAAATGATTGATTAGGGCCAGGGCAGAAGGTAGACCCAGGACCAGCTGGCAAGTTAGGCTTGACTTAAACGATAGCGATAGAGGAGTTCTTGAGTTTGGCACAAGAGCTGGCCCAGTTCACATGTTATGAGAGCATATGGGGATTTGGAAATAGGAGCATTCACCAAAAATCCAGAAGTTACATTTGCCTGCAGTGACCCTGATTTCAGTGCTGGGCTGGTAACAAAGTTTGATTTCTTTTGTGTGTGTATGTGTGTAGGAGTCTCACTCTGTTGCCCAGGTTGGAGTGTAGTGACACACTCATGGCCACCACAGACAGCCTCGACCTGCTGGACTCAGGTAATCCCTCCACCTCAGTCTTCCAAGTGGCTGGAACCACAGGCCTGTGTCACCACGCCTGGCTAATTTTTTTTTAAGTGTAGAGATGAGATCTCACCAAGTTGCCCAGTCTTGTCTCAAACCCTTGGACTCAGGCAATCCTCTAGCCTCTGCTTCCCAAAGTGCTGGGATTACAGGTGTGAGCCACCCTGCCTGGCTACAAAGTTTGACTTCTATGCCATTTATCTTTAATCTTCTCTCCACCTCTCTTACTTATGCTAACAAGT
>CAUYQG010104254.1:0-19525 GCA_963574415.1 Tarsius wallacei | reverse complement strand
AGCCGGGCGTGGTAGCACGCGCCTGTAGTTCCAGCTCCTTGGAAGGCTGAGGCGGAAGGATCGCCGGAGCCCAGCAGGTCGAGGCTGCGGTGGCCGGGAGCGGCCACTGCACTCCAGTCTGGGCGACAGAGTGAGACTCCAACTAAAAAAAAAAAAAAAAAAAAAAAAAAAATTTTTTTCTAACCATGCATTTTGGTGCTGGTGCAGTGGTATTTAAAAAAAATTATTTTCCAATTGATTTTTGCATACATATGATTTTAAAAATCAATTCTATATTCTGAAACCTTTTAATATTTATTATTAACTTATTGTTATTTTAAATACATTCTTTAGACTTTTTCTAGATAGATAATTAGATTGTTTACAAATAAGGATTTAATTCTCCCTTTTCAATCCTCTGGCTTTTCATTTTTTAACCTTTTCTTGTCTTATTCCATGGCTAGAACTTTCAGTACAGTGTTGAATGGAAATTTTGAGAGTAAACATCCTTATCTTGTTCCTAATGTTAGGAGAAAAACTTTTATTGTTTTACCATTAAGTATGATGATAACTGTAGGTTTTTGTAGTTGTTCTTTATCAAATTGAGAAAGTTTGGGTCAGGTGCAGTGGCTCACACCTATAGTCCTAGAACTTTGGGAGGTTGATGTGGGAGGATTGCTTGAGCTCAGGAATTCAAGACCAGCCTGGACAACATTAGTGAGACCTTGTGCCTACAAAAAAAAAAAAGAAAAGAAAAGAAAGAAAGAAATCAAGAAATTCGCTGGGTGTGGTGGCTCATGCCTGTAATCCAGCTACTTGGGAGGCTGAGGTAAAAGGATCTCCTGAGCTCAGGAGATCAAGGCTTTGGTAAGCCATGATCATACCACAGCACTCCAGCCTAGACAACAGAGTGAGACCCTGACTCAAAAACAAACAACCAAAAAAAAAAAAAACAAAAACAAAACCCTCCTCCCCAAAATACCAAAACCATAAAAAGAAAAGCAAGAAACACAAGAAAAGCAAATTGAGAAAGCTTTATTCACAGTCTTTTGATAATTTTTTATCATAAGTGATTATCCCATTTTGTCCAGTTTCTTTGCTGTATATATTAAAATTATCATATGATTTTTTGCCTTTACTGTGCAAATATGGTAAATTACATTGATTGATTTTCAAATATTAAATCAATGTTGCATTCCTGGGATAAACTTCACTTTGTCATGACATACTGTCACTTTTTTATTGCTGACTTTTTAAAAATACATTTTGTTGAGGGTGTTTCCATTTATGTTCATGAGTGATATTGGTCTGTAATCTTTTTCTTTTAAAGCGTCAGGTTTCGGTATTAGTTTTATGCTAGCTTCATAAAATGAATTAGAAAGTATGTTTTCTACCTCTATTTTCTGAAATGATTGGTGCAATATTGACATTTGTTTAAAAAGTTTTTTCCTATCAGGAAAGAACCTCTACCTCAATGGCACGGAGTAAACCTGCCCAAACTCTACAGATGTTGAAAGTAGACAACGAGACACTTGATGGGTTAGAGCAAGGCAGTTTATTATAATAGCACAGCAAACAGCAGGCTCATTCCCTGCATCAAGTCCCACAGGGTGACATGATGGGATCAGATGGTGTCTATGCATATGATAGATTATGCTGTAGCTGAGAAACCCAGGGCAAAGGGCTTAGCGCCCTTTTAGCAAATGGCCAATAAGCCAGTCTCCCGAGTCTGAGCAGGAAGTAGGCCCATGGTAATTACTTTGTGGTTGCCTTGACCTATTTAACTGCCCAGATAACTGGTACACAAACTACTCAGTATTAGGGGATGGTTAGGCCTTGTAGTTTGGCATACTCAGCAAGGACATGCAGGGATGCTCAGGGTCCATGCAGACTGCCTCTATCAGAGAAATTGCTTGGTCATGAGGTTTTCTTTGTGAGAAGGTTTTTGATTACAGATTCAATTTCCTTAAGCTATTCTGATTTTCTGTTTCTTCTTGATTCAGCTTTGGTAATTTATGTCTTTTAAGGAATTCATCTATTTAATCTAAATTGTCAATTTATTGGAAATTGATTCTTCATATTATATCTTATTGTTCTTTTAATATCTATTTGATGTATAGTCATTCTTGATATAAGTAATTTGCCTCTCTTAATTTTTTATTTATTAGTCTTGTGAGGGGTTTATCAATTTTCTTGATATTTTTTCAAGAGTTAACTTTGACTGTTAACTTTCTCTATTTTTTTTAGTCTATTTTCTCTTTCATTGGTTTCTGTTTTTACCTTTACATCTTAGTTGCTGTCTAGTTAGTTCTTCTTTATTTTGCTTCTTAAGGGGGAAACTTTGGTCATTGATTGTGAATTCTTTTTCTTTTTTCTAGTGTAGACATTTAAAGCAATAGGTTTCCCTTTAAGCTAGCTTTAACTGCATCCCACAAATTTTGATATGCTGTGTTTTTATGATTGTTCAATAGAATTGTTTTCTAATTTGCTTGTGACTTCTTTGATCCATGGATGATATAGGAGCATATTATTTGATTTTCAAATATCTGGGATTTTTCTGAATATACTGTTAATTTTATTAGTTTATTTTTAGTTTCTAATTTAATTTTGTTATAGTCAGAAAAATTACTTTGTAAGGTTTTAATCTTTTGAAATGTATTGACACTCATTTTATGGCTTAGCATACAATCTATCTTGGTGACATTCTGTGTACACTTGTAAAGAATGTGCATTTTGGAGCTGTTGGTTTTAGTGTTATGCAAACATCTATTCAAGCTGGTTTATAGTGTTCAGATCTTCTCCATTCTTAGTTAATGTTTTGCTTACTTGTTCTATCAATTATTGAGAAGCAGGTATCAAAACCTCTAACTATAAATCTGAATTTGTCTTCTCTCTTTAGTTCTGTCATATATTTGAAGTTCTGTCATTTGAGGCATCATACACATTCTGAAGCTCTGTTTTTTTTTTTTTTTTTTTTTTGAGTTGGAGTCTCACTCTGTCACCCAGACTGGAGTGCATTGCCCGCTCCTGGCCACCGCAGCCTCGACCTGCTGGGCTCTGGCGATCCTTCCGTCTCAGCCTTTCAAGTAGCTGGAACTACAGGCGCGCGCTACCATGCCCGGCTAATTTTTTGATTTTAATGTAGAGGTGAGGTCTCGCCAAGTTGCCCAGGCAGGTCTCGAACACGCAGACTCAGGAAATCCACTCACCTCGGCCTCCCAAAGCACAGGATTACAGGCTGAGCCACCGAGCCCGGCCTGAAGCTCTGTTATTCGATGCATGCATATTTAGGATCGTTAGGTCTTCCTGATGTAATGATTCTTTTATCATTATGAAATGTTTCTCTTTGTTGCTGGTACTAGTTCATTTCTTGGTATTTGTATTGCTTGATAATGGTAGAGGTACTCCAGATTTGTAATGATTATTGTTTGCTTGATATAGTTTTTCTATTTTTATGCTGTCACCTTGTGCCTTTATCCTTAAATTCATAACAATAGATAGTATTAGATTGGAGTTTACCATGTTGCTATTTGTTTACTATTTGTTCCTTCTATTCCTTAGTTACTCCTTTCCTGATTTTTTTGATTAATCAAATATTTGTTATTATTCTAACTTATTTCCTTTATTGATTCTTTTGCTACATCTTTTATTATTATTTCTCTAGTGGTTTCTCTGGGGCCAATACTATAAATTCTAACTTTTATCAAAGTCTCAGGGTACATATATAGCTCCATTTCACACTTTAGTTTTCACATCTACACCTGACAACTTTCTAACTCCTGTTTTACTCTTTTCACCTAACACGTGTAAGACCTTTCAAGCAGTTAAATTCTATTTATACATACCTTTCTCTTTGTGATACTGTTGTCTTATATTTTACTTCTTCATAATTATAACCCATAACTTACGATGTTATTATTTTTGTTTTAATCCATCTTTTAAGGACTTTTAAGAAAATCAAGAGAAAAAAATATGGTCTTTATGCTTACTTACGTATTTTCCTTTGCTGGCATGCTTCCTTTCTTTTTCTATACAGCAGCATTCATTTGTCTTCATTCTGAAGACCATCTGTTAACTGTTGGACTTTCACACTTAAATCTTTTTAAGCATTTCGGAACTTGAAAGCATTAGTGTTAGTTTTAATCTGTAGTATCTTTAGTAATTTTTCCGTTCAAATCTTCTTGCTCTTTTTGTCAGGGGTGGGTGAGTGATCTGTATCTTGAATCTTTCTCCTTTCTATCCTTTTCTCTCTAATTGCATTTGTATCTCTGTTCATTTTGTAAAAATAGCGAGTGTTTTCCACGTCTCTATGTTCTCAGTCACACTTATTTTCTTTTGTGGCTGCTAATGTAGTTCTTAAAAGTAACTCTTTGAAAATCTTTTTCAGCTCTCTTCTCAGCTTTGCTGCCAGCTTGCTTTCCTTTTCTCCTGTTGTCTATCTCTTTATTGTTCTTTTTCTGCATCTTATTGAGCTTTTTTCAGAAAGGTTAGGTTGTCTGATTTATGCAGAACTATTTGTCTAAAGTCTTCTGTTTTCCAGACGAATTTCCCTGCTCATGTTTGGTTTTGGTCAGTTTGTTCTTGTATCCTCCTCCTTTCACTCTGCAACTCTTTACCCTCCTTACTTTGTGCTGTGCTGTTAATTTCTTTCTGGTCACTACTCATCTTTAAATGTAACATCTCTTTATTTGCCATATTTGTGTCGAAGAATGGTAGGGTGTGGGTGTGGCGGTGAGCGAGGGCCATCAGTAACTTCTTTGAAGACTGTTTTCTTATAGCAACACCACATTCTGTCCTAGGGACTTGATGCTCTTCTTTTGTGGGCGCTGAAGGGGAAGTGCACTTATGACGGAGCTCCTCAGGCCACAGGCCTTCTGAGTTATGATATGGATAGAGGTCCCTTTCTGCTTCTCTAATCCTCCAAGAACTCCAAGGTCCTCCAAGGATTAGGAGGCTGGGTCATGGTTAAAATGGCACATCACATGGTTTTGGCTGCCATTCTGTACTGGCCAACTGAGAATGTATAGGATTATCATTTCTTTGTTCTCATGGGCCATGCCAGGTACTTCCTTTCTTGGTGTTCAGTAGGTCAGTCTTTCAGTAACACTTGTGGGGAAACCTGTGTCCTGCTCTGGATCTGAAGTGTGATGTTTTAATTTTCAGGGTCTTGCTTCATCTTGACCTATATTTTAGAGTATTTGGTAGTTCTTCTTCTAATATTGTGTTTTGGGGTTGTGACCATTACCTTGTTTCATTGACATTAGAGAATTCTTCCTTACTTATTCTTGATTTTTTTTTTAATAATTCTTTTGACAGGTTTCAAGGTAAGGAGTAAAGTACAAAATGCTTTTCCTTTGCCGTATCTAACTGGCAGTTCATACATTAGGTTTCAATTGACTTTGGTTTAATTAGTTTCTGCAGATGACTCAAGAATAAAATGCTGGGAAGACGGGGAGACACTTCCTATCAACAAGGGTGCCTGAACGAGGCATATTTGTACACCTAACCCTTAACTGTACCCCACAATATCATAATAGAAAATATTGAATTAAAAAAAAATGCTGAGAAGAGGGGCAAGTGCTGCTTCTGAACAAAGCATTTAACTGTATTTAATTTTGTTGTTTGGTCAGAATTATATATTTCTCACTCTGATATTTGCATTATGGCAACGCAAACAAAATCAGCTACTAAGAAGGTGTGTGTCACACAAGCACCATCTTATTTATTTGAAAGATATCAATTGAGCACTAATTATGTGCCAGGCATTGTGCCCAATACCGCTTCAAAAAGGCAGCATCAATATGGAGAAGTTTGGATAGCCTTTATAGTTAAAAAAAATGACAACTCAAAGTGATTATCTATAGAACCTTGTACAGAGTTGCAACACAGCATGCATGAATTGGTTAATGTGAATATTTTAGTGACTGGTTTTGGAACTTAAAGGATGACATCATTTCTCAGTTGTCCTTGGGGTCCTCACTCACTATTCATAGTTTGATGTTAAGACTTTATTTTTGCTTGGTCACATATGAAATAACCCCTAAACTGTGAATCTCTTGAGGGTAATAATCACATTGTCCTAAAATCTCTAACACAATTGGTAGACTTCTATAAACTCAGGAGAGTTCAACACATCTTTGAGATTGATGACAGTGGTGTTATGGAACTGGGACAGAAATACTTCTGAATAGACAGTAAATAACTTATGTAAATGCATTTTTATAAGCACATGACATTTTTGTATTAGTGAGATGGGTAGCATAAAGGACTGTCTTCTCAGCTTTTTTCCTCAGTTCATTTATCCTTATAGAACTCTATTTTTGCATTCTTTTATTTATATTCATTACTTTCTTCTGGATGTTCTCCATATGTCTGTTAAACATTCTGCCCCAAACATTCTTGGTATCTCCTTGATAATAGTGTGAATTCAGTCAGAACTCAAGAGGGACATTTACCTCACATTAAAAGGGAAAAACATATCAGTTTCTTGGGAGGTAATTGCCCCTAAGTAAAAAATACTGAATCATTTCCTCAAAAGGATGAAGGTAAATAAGTCACCTAAAACATTTAAATGAATAGCTCAGCATGCCATTAAGCAAGCTGTGCATGTGAAATGGGGGATTAGAATACCTGGAGTGCTAAACCTTGAGATGTGTCACTGATTTGAGTTAAACGAAGTGGAGAGAGGCTGTTTATCCTCACAATGAATAAACGAAGTGGAGAGAGGCTGTTTATCCTCACAATGAAGTAGGCGGCACAGGGAACACAGGATTGTTTGGCGTTCTTCAGCAGTTTATGAATTTTCCTACACTAGGAGGTAAGGCAGGTGCTTAAAATTACTGAGGTATATCCTAACTAATTACAGAACTCTAAAATGAGAAGCCCCGATCAGTTGCATTTGGAAGAAGAGCTGCCAGTTAAACTGTCAGGCCAGGCAAATGACAAACTAAAACTTGGAATTGCATCAGTAAAATATATATATATTTATACCAACCAAATCTGAAATAACATTGTCACTCCTAAAATATCCGAGCTTGTAATTTCTTTCAGCACAGAGAACAGATCCAATAGGATCTTCTCATTAGAGAGCTAATGAGTATATTTTAAAACATGGTAGGAACACGGAGTACAGTCAGGTGTGATTTCAGCATAAGTTGCAATATGAAAAGAAGAGAAAGCATTTTGGGTGCTCACATAAGCCAAATGTCAAAGAGAAGCAGCATTTCTGTATATTAAGAGGACCAGTAATATTTTCTTGAAATGTAACCAGTCAGTGGCACACCCTTCCAAGCCACTTACTGCAACAGTTCATCCAGAATTTGGAGACGTCTTTTCTAACTGGATTTAACAATTCTATGAGGAACATGTTGGCCAACTTTCTCTAAATGCATGCTTAATTTTTTCTTTTGGCCTTCTAGAGCTGCCAGACTTGATTTTCATGTTTCTGATTTACACATTTTGTGTGACTTCATTGAGAACCTCCTTGAATTACAATAGCAAAGACATTCAAATTGGGAACAAATGTCTTTTGAGCATGCAGGGCAGGTCTTCCATGGATTATTTATAATAACAAATTTCAGAGCGAGTGCTGCAAGCTTAAGGAGACTTATACTGCACTTGACCTCTGGAGAGCTCTCATTTTATGAGGTCTCAAGGTCCCTGAGATGCCTGAAGATAGTATGATTTTCATAGTTATAGGAAAAGGGGTTTTATAAGTAAGCCTGGAGTAGGTTGAAGTTTTGGATCTCAGAGCTAAATTTTTAGAAAGGATTCTCCTTATTTTTAATTTTTCTATTCCCAGGAAGGATCCTTGAACCCTATACTTTCTTCAGGTACGACTTGTTGCACTAGGAATTGAGGATGGTTGTGAATTTTGCCAGATCTAGTTTTATGTTTTCTCATGTTTGTCATGGATGCTGGGGACAGAAGACCAAAGTGTCAGATGTTAGGGCTAAAAGGAAAGATGAAGGCAAGCAAACACTTATCCTGAAGACATGAAGAAAATAAGCAGTCATTTTGCTTCATGGTGTTTAGGATTTCATTACTGTGTTAAGCTTGGAATTATATCTGTGACTTTTAATAAGCTCACAGAATTATTGTCACCTTGCAATTGAGTAATTTTTTTTAATAGATTCCCTAATGCATCTCTTAGCAGGTACTCTAGCAATGGAAATCTTATTCGAAAAATAAACTCAATACAATCTAGAGCTTAGTGTGTATTGAAATTATCTTTTCATTTCACTATATACCAATCATATGGTTTTTTTTTTACCTTCTATAATAAAGCTAAATGCAATTATTTAGTTAAAATTTCTCTCCCTTCATGTTAGACAGGTTTTTTTTTTTTAAAGATTCCTAATATTTGCATCTATAAAATCAATACTTTTTCAATGTTTCTTCAGTTTACCTGGCTGCTGACAATCCACCTCTGTGTGTCTTGCTTGAAGGCTTTTAGGCCTGGTGTCTGATTTGGGACTGATAAGGAATGGTGATCTTGGCAGCCACAATAGAGTAGACGTGGAAAATTCTGGTTCCTGTAACAGGCTGGATCATTTGGGTTTTATTCCAGTGGCTATATTTATATTTCAGTGACTACAATTGTTTACCTTTCTTAAAAATTAAGACATTTGCATTAGAAAATCCTAGACTATAGAATATAAACAAAGCTTTAGTAATAAATCGAAAAACATGTGAAGACTTGGAATCTGGCAAAATCTGACTTCTTTTGGTGGTTTAGTGTTTTGAATTCATTATTTTTAAAGGAAATTTTCTTTTCATTTATAACACAGTCAGCCTTTGTTAGTGTTAAATTTTCATGACGAGGTAATCAGCAAACCCTTGCTAATTATTCCAGGTGGGTCATAATGAAACTTTTCTTCATCTCAGGTTCAGAATTGGTTCTAGGCCATGTGCACTTGGCATATAGAGAAGTACAGTATTGAATAGTTATCCAGTTGATTAGGTCGTTGTAGATGGCCAATGTGGGCAATCTAATATGGCCCTAAGGGAGCAGGTGAAAGAGTAGTAACACAAGAAAAAGGCAGCAACTGTGAAGTGACCTCAGTGTAAGATCACATTTTAAGTTGCCCGTACTGCTCACTCTTGCCTGTAGATCTAGGTCAGTAAAACCCTGAGAAATTAGAGAAGCTTATTGACCAGGATGGATTCCCTTAGAAGAGTCAGCCTCCTCAGTACTGGCTCACGTTTGTTCTCTGAACATCCTGCCCTGGCCCTGCAGGCAGGGGGGAAATTTGAACCGACCCCTCCCTACCATTCTTATCTCCTGTCTTTTCTATTTCAGACCCACTGCCCCGAGCAACTGCCTAACTTGTTTGCCTGCTTGGTTTCTGGCTTACTCCTCCAGGGAGATCTTTGATTATCAAATGTGTGTGTGTGTGTGTATGTACACGCGTGCGCGTGTGCCCATGAGGACCACTTATCAACTCTCTGTTTTCCGACATACCAACTTAGCCCATACACTCAATTTTTCATATTTTCTGGTTCCTTGTTTTTTGTGCCTTTGAGGCACTCCCAGATTCCCCCGTCGTCAACGAAAATGGCAGGCAGCTGTGGGAGGTCCTGTCTCCTCTCATACACCAGTGTCATGACAAAGTACTTCCACCATTTGCAAGGCAAGTATCTGAAACATCTCTCCTAATTGGACCTATTTCCTTCTTTATCCCCAGGACATACATCATAACTCATAACCCCTGAACATCTGAACGAAGTGAGACACTCCAAGCCAAGTGTAAGTTTTAACACAGCAAATGCCATCTCCCAGTTTCCAGAGGGAAGCCAGTAAGTGCCCGTCCTGTCTGATGAGAAACAGGTGCAAATAGGCCACTCTAATCAATGCGAAAGGCACACATCTTACTGAAACCTGAGTGTGCTGTGCTTTACAATGCCACAGTTTGATGGCAAGTGCAAACGATTCAGAGCACATTATCTGCACTTCATTAACAAGTGTGTTGTAGCTCAGTCATAACTAATGATAATGAAGTGCTGACTGAACACTAAGTTCTAATACCCGATTGAACTAGAGAGCTTCCAGCTGTCGATGTGATATTCTGCACACAATAAAAAATAGATTAGATTCTCACCAGACTGTGCTGCGGTTCCACACTAAGAACCCTTTGTTGAAACATATGTGATAATATCCCTAAAATGGCATGAATAACATCTTGGCTTGATATGTTAATATTAAAAATGTGCCTGTTAATTTTGATAATGTTTTCTGAGGTATCAATGTTATGGGGATTTCTTATTTTCCTATAAAACCATTCCTTGGTGATTTTTAGTGAGTATTCCAAAAAATATTTAAAGAGGAGTATAGGGTAAAGGTCAAGATCAAAGGTCCAGAAGTCAGAATTACCTGGGTTTGTATCGCAGCCCTACCACTTATTTGTAGTGTGATCTTGGACCTTAGTTTCCTCTTCAATAAAACTGGGATCATAACAGCAACTTCCTCTTCTGGCTGTTGTGAAGATTAAATTAGACAATACATGTTCCTGTAATGACTGAAATAGCCAGATGAACTGTACCTCCAGAATTGGAGAATTCTGGTCTATCTCAACATGACTTTAGAGAAATAGTTCTGAAACTTCTGCACAGGACATTTAAATTCAGGGTGACTTTACAAATGGTGTCAATGTCCCAAATGAGATCTAGTCCAGTTCGAGGTAATAATAACACTGCCGATTCAACAAGTTTTCCAGGCTGTAGACTCCACTGTGTTTGTTCATATTTACATTCTTAGGACTTGGCATAGTACTTAGCATGTAGTAGGCATAAAACAAACAAACAAAAAAACACAACAAAACTGGTCTCTCTGCCTGCAGTTTTGCCATTTCCTAATCTTTCTTTATTCTACCGCCAGAGTTTTCTTTCCAAATGCAAATCTAAATTTGTCTTCTGTTTGCTAACAGTAATCAAGAAAGAGGCACTCTCTGTTAACTGGGAGCACCAGCTGGGTAGATATCTAAGTCCAGAACCAAACCAGGCCTGGCCCATTGGTGGAGCTGGGTGTCAAGGAAGGGACATCAGCTGGGTCCCAGCAGGAAGTGGACGGCATATTCAGTGGGGCTTATTTGAGAAGACCTTCATAAATGGATTATTTGCCAAGATAAAGGAGAGGATTTAGGGGTACCAGATCCCTGGGTACTTTTACCCTCCCTGGGCCTGCAGGGGCAGCAAGGGGAGGCAGTTACTGGACCCTGGGAGTGGCTCCTGACAGGAGCTGTGGCGTTGGGACCTGACAAAAGGAGCTGGGAAATAGACTCCCCAGCCTCACCTTCCTCCTACCTTTGGCTCTCCTACTGGTGACTCCCATGAGACAAGCCCAACTGGAAGCCAGAATACCCAGGAGCTGTTAACACGGGTCGGACTGTGGGACTCCTAGGGCCAGAGCAGGGTGGGAAAGGATGGAGATTAGGTTTGAGGGGGCCAAACATAAGATATTCAGCTCTGGAGGGTTTGCCTCTCTTGAACCCCATGTAAGGAGCTCTTCTCAAGGAAAAGAGGTTGGAAAAGCAACACTGGATATCTTTATTGTCTCCATGGAGGAGATACTAGACCCTGAATCTCTTGACATCAAGTCCAGTGTTCTTTCACTGCATAATTGCCTGAGTTTCAGAACTTGTCCTGTGACTACTGATGTCATATCTTACCAGACTCTTAAAGTAATACCTGAAACTTTATTTATGCCTGGCTTTTAAATGCCTATAAATCATTTATCTTCTTTAATTTAGACATGTGTTATAAATCTCAGCATATATTTTTAGTTATTTTTCACATGTCTTCCATCTCCCATAGGTAATTTATATAACTTAGTATTTTAAAATTACCTATTGAATATCATGGTTCTCAGATCAATCTTAGATAATCTTCTGGGTGGAATTTTATATCTCTGGTGGTAGATTTATACTTTTCCCATTGGGTTCTTGTGTGCCCTCTTCTATAAAGTTTTCAGGTCACAACTGATAGGCTTTTATAGATGTCCAATTCACTCAATCAATTTCACCTTGTGTAGAGAGAATTAATCTGCTGAGTTTTCTAGACATTAGCAATACATAAAAATCCTATAATAAAGTATGCTATCATCTCTTTTTGAAAATGAGTAATGAGGCATGACAATTTCTTTCTAAAGCAATAATCAAGGAAGAGAGCCCTGCATTTAATTCATTATGTGAATCCATAGAAAGAGCAAAGGAAAAACAAATATTTTCACCCATTTGAGTCAACTTCAAGCCTAAAATTATAGGTTCTTGCAACTTTGACTTAATTGCTCTCACAAAGAAGCACAAGTTGCTGTGATCAAATGTGTCATAGAATACAAAAGCACTAGTCCTTGATATTTTGGAAAGTAATATCATTATCTTTGCCCTAACCTGTACTGATTTTCTTTCACAGTGAATTAAAAAATATATCAGCATTGAAGAAAGACCCAACCTTGGGGTATTTAAATGAAAGTCCTATTACCAACACATAGCCTATAACAGATGACAAGAGTTTAGCTCATGGCCTTCCCCAGTATCCACATTTTCTTATTAACGTCAGACCTTGATTAATTTGAAAGTTACATACTTTCTTAATACCAAAAACCTAAACTTTAGTCTTTATGGCCCTTATCAAAGTCGGTATGGCGCTTGGAGCATGAGCTGGAAGACTGCTCAGACAAGATGGAAAAAAGGGCTCCTCACAGGGTCATGAACACCCCAGGGAATGAGCCAAGGCATGTGGACTGATCTCCAAGACTGTAACCCAAGGGAACTGCTTCTGCATCTTGGAGTCCTGTTCCAATTTTGTCCTTGTTTTTAATGTCATTCTTTTGTTAGTTTTTCATCATTTATTGGCTTGATAAAGATTTTGCAGTATTTCAAGCATGCAGAAAAGTTCAGAAAATAACATTATGTGTCCATCATTTAACTTTCTCAAATATTATATTTTGTCATGGTTGCTTCATTTCTTATGCTTTTTTTCTTACTTACATTTTTTTTTGGAATGAAAACCTCATTGAATTCCTGTCAAAGTATCTATAGGGGAGCAGAAAAAAATTTCAGTTCCTTTACTCCAGCCTTTTGTTCATTCCCTGAGGTTGTTTAAAACCATGTAAGGAGCCTTCTCCTTCTTCTCAGTCTATTATTGTTATTCCAAAGCTCAGTCAGCCTAAGTTCTTAACTACCCGATACCCCTTGGATGCCATTTGCAGATCGTTCATTATTAGTGGGATTAAACATCATTTCATATTTGTGTGTGTGTGTGTATGTGTGGCAGTTCAGCCTTCCTGTTCTGGGTTGTCTTGTTTTCTTATTGATTTGTAAGGGTAAAGAATTCTTCATCCTCTATGTGGTGTGTAATAGATATTGATCCTTTGTCAGTGAAATAAGTTGCATATATCTTCAGCTGTGGCTTGCTTTCTAACTTTATTTACAGTATCCTTTGTTTATAAAGACCTTTACAGTTTTAAAGTCTTTAGCTATATCAGTCTTTCCTTTTGTGGTTTATTGTGTCTGTGTTGCTGTAATTACAGGCTAGGGAGGGAAGTGCTGCAGCATGATTGGGTGATAGCCTGGTCTTTCCTGTTGGGAGATGTTCATGGAAGTGCACCCTGCTGGACTGGCGGAAGTGTCTTAGTATTGCATTGGCCTATTCACTTACAGCCAGTGGAGGAGTCGAGGAGACTTCGTCATGGTTTGAAGCAAAGGTCTAGAGCCCCACGCTGTCCTCAGAGTGCCAGCATACTCAGAGATGGCAGAGTCTCAGGACTCTGAACAAGGGACCTGATCTCCTAAGGAGCTCCCAGAACTGCCCACTTTCTCCATCTCCCCGTTGCCATCCTCTCTCATGTCCCCAATGTCACACAGTTGGCTAGTGCCAGACCCACACCTGGTTGACCCAGAGGCTGAGCCCTGCAACCCCAGTCTGCTTCAGCATAAGGGCACAGGTTCCCAAATGTGCCACTAGGGGCTCCTGTAATTTTCAACCAATGAAAGAAAAGGCAGACTTCACTTTTTAAAAGCAATGAGGAAGACAGATCCAAATGTCCTTGGGAAAAAGCATTTCTAAAAAGCAACCAAAGGATCTATACTGACAATACGAATTTCTAAGGCAATCCTAAGAAATCCATTTATATAATCAGATGATGATTTCTCCCTTTTTCCTAAGTGGCTCTGAGCTCAATTCAGACAAAAACTCAATAGAGAGTCCTAGAGCCTCTAATCAATGCCTTGTGCTGGGGGACTTTGGGCGCTCATTCTGTTGTTCAGAAGCATTCATATAACCTTGGTATTGTGAGGGGTGGGGTAGTGGGGTGGCGGGGTGGCAGGGAGGTCTTCTCTTTGCTTTCTCCCTGCTTGGTGGTGGATCTGTGTGAAGACAAAGATTTCATTTTGTATCAGCTGTTTTGTCCTGACAGGCCCAGCACGGGCAGGGATGGAGGTGTCATGGCTTGGCAGCCCTTCTCAGGGTGCCGACTCACCTCTAGTCAAGCTCCCCATTGTATTTATCAATAAGAGAACAAGAAGATCTTCCTTCCTGTCAATAATGTGCAGCCTTGTCTGCTATCTCATTGGCTCTGGGTATTCATGTGGCTCTCTGATCTGTGTCTGAGAACTGCCCCAAAGTATCCCCAAATGAGATTGTCAGTTTGGGGGCTGGGGTGTGGAATGATGTATATGGTGACACCTTGTCATTTGTCTTTGCTTTCAAAAGGTGAAAGAAGTTTATTATTTATCAAGAGCCTTCTGTATGCCACTTCCTTCTGTGTGCCCTCTAACAGCCCTGGGAAAGAGGGGTGTGCCTCCACTTTTAAAATGAACTTTTAAGAGCAGTTTTAGATTATAGAAACATCGCAAAGATAATACAGAGAGTTCCCATCTACCCTAGAGTCAGTTTTCTCTATTATAACATCTTATATCATGTATCCATACGTACATTTTCACAAAGAAAAAAATCAATATTGACACATTATTATTAACCAAAGTCCACACTGCATTAAAATTTCTTTAGTTTTTAACCTAATGTCTTATTTTCCAGGGTC
This sequence comes from Tarsius wallacei, assembly GCA_963574415.1. NCBI lineage: Eukaryota > Metazoa > Chordata > Mammalia > Primates > Tarsiidae > Tarsius > Tarsius wallacei. The sequence goes on along the minus strand of CAUYQG010104254.1, from coordinate 4,509 downwards.
CATCCAGGATCCCACATTACTTGTAGTTGGCATGCCTTCTTAAGCTCCTCCTAGCTGTGACAGTTTCTTGTACTTTGTCTTTGATGACCTTGTCAGTTTTCAGGAGTTCTGGTCAGGTATCTGTAGGTCCCTTAATTGGGGACATTAATTGTCTGATCTTTTCTTCACAGTAAGACTGAAGTTATAGGTTTTTGGGAGGCAGTGCCATTCTGATTAGGAAACTGAATCTCACAGAGGGACAGTGACTTGCCCAAGTCTCCAGGGTGGTCTGGTGCCTGTTTCTGCCTGAATTATACACGCCTCTCACTCCATGACGTCATCCTTTCTTAGGGACTGAGGGGGACAACCAGGTCATAGAAGGGTGGTCCTCTCCCTCGAACAGCCACCTCTTTTTGTGCCATGGCTCTTTCCCATCTCTTTTACTTGTATAGGTTTTTGGAGTTTTGGGGACCAGGTAAGAGGATGGAGAGGTGCATCCAAGATGAGGATGCAATATCAAAGTCAACTAGAGAAGGCCAGACGTCCCCTCTACCCTCAATTAAGTGCCCAATCCCCTTAAATTACATTTGAGATTAAAGTGTTTATTTTCTTTAAAGTTTCCATTTAACTTGCCACACTTGAGGGTGATAGTTCTGGCAGGGCTATTACCCACGGCAGTGTTCTCCTAGGCTCTAGTCATCTGAACATGACCTCCACAGTTTTTGTTGTATTTCCATACTACATGAACTATTATTTACTTAATTCAAAATTTAGACTTATCCCCAGCAATAATACTATGAAGTCATAGATTTTATGTGCCAGGTATATTTTTTCCTGATGCCCATTAAAATAAATACTGAACTATTACTATTATTAATAAATCTTCACCTTTTGCTCCTATCATCTACTTGGGGACCACCAGTACAGTGCACATCTCACTCCAGGAAATGCTGAATCACCCAATGAGGGGGGCTAGGAGGAGCAGTGGATGCCTTTTCTTGGTAAACTTTTAAAAATCAAAGTGCATATAATTTTTAAAAGTGCATAATTTTTATAAGTTCTATAGTACCCTTAGGGGCCCTCAGTTCTACCCACTGGAGATTACTTTTAGCTCTTTGAGCTGTTGCTTCTGCCTGTTCCTCCCTCTTTCTAAGCACTACACTGTGGAAGATGCTGTTGGTGCCCTGTCTGTATCACCGGGACTTGCCACTGTAGTGCATAAGACCACCTGACTTCTAACTGCCAGTGCCTGAGTTTCTTGGCTTGAGTATCTTCTCTTGCCCCTGGAAGTCACTCTGCCTCCTATATAGGGGAGTGAAGCCCTTACCCAGAGACTGATGGGCATTGGTGCATCCATACCCTGTCTCTGTTACCTCTTGGTTGAGTAACTCTGATGTGTGAGTGTTACCCTGGCTCCCCATGTCTCCCCTGCAGGATTAGACTCTAGTTTTCCACAGTGGTCGCAGGATTACTGTGCACTTATTAGCTGCTTTACTAATGGCCAACTCTGCTTTCTACCTTACTTCTTAGCCCATTGTGTACAAGTCTAAATTTCTTCTGAGATTGGAAACTCGTTCAGTGCAGGGACTGTTTTCTCCACAGGATCTGGTGCAGTGCCTGTCATCTAAAAGCTACTCAGTAACATCCAACAGCTTTTAGCTTGTTGGATGAAGAGCAGGCTACATGAGCTAAGATGAAGTGATTTTCTGGGCTGGTTTGTACCTTGTGACCCATGATGCTGTGGCACTGTTGGCAGCTTTTCTACAGAACTATATTTTACTAAAGTTTCTTTAATTTTAAACCACAGGAATCCACTCTGGGTAACTTAAGAGAAGGGAATATATTAGAAGGCTACTGTCAAAGCTCACATAATTGGGGAAGAGGCAGGAGCCAGGTCAGCTCCAGGATGGAATGATGACAACAATTATAGTAACTGGAGCTAACATTTAATGAGCACTTGCTACATGCCAGGTCTAGGCCAAAAATGTAATTTGATTTAATTTTCACAGCCACCCTGTGAAGGCGATGATATTATTATCACCCCTATTTTGTCAATGAGCTACTTGGGGCAGAGAAGTTGGAACCCAAACAGGCTGACTTCAGAGCCTCTATTCATAACACACATTGATATCTCAGCAGCAGGTGTTCTGGACCAAATTTCTAGGTTGTTACCTTTGAGACTCAGCTATGATGACATCCAGTCTCTGTCTCTCTCTCTCTCTTCTAAGTTTCGAGTTCTTGGGAAAAACCATTAAGTTGGTCCAACAGAACAAAGGACAGAGTCAAATAGCACAAATATGACTCGGGCCCACCCTGTGTGTTGGCACCATTCCTGGGGGAGGGAGAATGGGGAGTGCCCCCCTTCTTCCTGCTCTCAAAGCTTTTGTCTTCTACCTCCGTGTTTAGATCCGCTGACACCAAACACAGCCTCTCACAACAACACTAGCTTGTACACTGATGCCCAAGGGTTTCTAGAACACTTTCTTAGTGGGAAGCCAGTACTACAAAGGGCACACCCTCCTAAAGGTAATTTTGGAGTTTTTGAGTCCCCCCCGACCCGTGTAGTAAATGTAAATAATCTCAAGAGCACAGCTAAGTATAAAACATAGTGAAATAATTAGAACATGATGAGTTCTGAGTCATTATTACCTTTGTTTTCCTATAATTTACTTTATTCTATGTGTATGCAACTTAGTTTTTAATAATGGCTATGTTTAACAGCTGGCTCACAAAATTCCTGAAAAGTTAACAAGCACTTCTTTCAAGTTGGTACAACTTTGTTCCTTTACACCAGTGGTTACAACTCAACAGGCAGATAAAGAGTGATAGGTCCTCTCGACTTGCCATTTTCCCTCCCACTCCTGGTTGGGAAAATATCAAATTTGCTCTTGAGGGCTGTTTCAGGAAACTCAGCAAGGTTGATAAGTATTAATAGCGTAACAGTAGGTCCTTATAGACATCCTGGCCTGTAGCCACTTGCTTTTGAAGCATTGTCAAGCAGAGCTCAGATGTGGGAATAGAGCATTATTAGCCTACAGGCATAGAAGTACAGTTCACTATAAATTTCTCAGTAAAGAAAGATAGCATTACTTTACTTCAGTCTTAAATGCATTTTACAAAGTTTAAACTAAGAAGAAACATAACCTCTTGCTGGTGCCCACCTCATCCACGGGTCCCAGAAAGTTGCTTTTTGACAAGTGTTTTCATTTATAAAGATTCACATGAGGAGAAAAGAGTACTGAACATGTGTCTATTAATCCTTTCTTTATTGTTTGCAGAATCTCACTTATTTTGAACTTACTGGGAAGTAGTACTTTGTACTCACCTTTTACTCCATCCCTAAAGCTTTCTTCAGCTTAGAATGGGCTGAAGCTGGAGGCAGGGAGGCCAGCGAGGAAACTGTGGCACCAGTTCACATGAGAGATGATGAAGGCTTGAACTTGAGCATGGCAGTGGGGTTGGAGAGAGGGCTCTGAGTGCAGGCTTGAGCCAGAGCAAAGCCGCAGGGACTTAACTTTTAGCTAGAGGAGCATAAGTCAGTGATCTGCCTGCTTAAAAAATGTAAACCATTAGGGAATTAATGTATTTGTTCTAATACATGTATTAGATATAAACATATCTAATAAATAAATATATAGATAATAAATATATTCTAATAAATTTAACACATTTCTTAGGAAAACCTACTTAACAACAAGAACTGATGAAACTATTTTATGACAAAGGTTAAATCCACTCCCCCCATGTGCAGCATAAAAAGCTCATTTGTACTTTGTACTGACTTGGAGATGAAAAAAAAATGAAGCATTATTTTACTGGGGATAGTTCAGTGGGAAAGTTAAGAGCATTTCCGCTTAGAGAATTAATGCATACACAATATGTGGTATATCTCAGTAAATATAGGTGTTTGTGAGTGATTTATTATCTACAAAATAGGAAAGGTCAACATTTAGACATTAAATCCATTTTGGAGTCTGCAGTCAAAGAAAACTCCTAGGGCAGCTTGCTTTAAAAAAAGAGTATTGATGTAACAAAGCTATGTTGCTTTTCTCTTGAATTGGCTGAAACCATCAAACCATTTCTTCTATGAAAATCGAGCCACCTTTTCATCCAGAGAACAAAGTGACCAGACAGGGACCAACCTAAGATATAAACTCAAAAAGGCCACCCGGTGTTTCTGCCAAAAGCTACACGGCTCCAGCTAAATAATGTTCACATGATCTGTGTTAGAGAGACATTGAAGGACAAAAGAGTAATCCTTTAGTGCCTTTGAGAAACTGTTGGAAGTCTGTCTAATGTCAATCAAAAACACTACAATGTACATCACTGTGCACCATCAGCAAATACCCTTTGGATGCACCCTAGAACTATCTTTACAAAGTCAAACCTTTCTGGGAATATTAGGAATATGCAAATGTACCAATAACACCGAACAGATCAATGACTGAATTTTAAAAAAGAAGCAGGTGTAACCATCAAGAGAGCAAGGAGACAGCCCACAGACTGGGAAAAAATATTTGCCAACTGTAT
>CAUYQG010104250.1:0-11522 GCA_963574415.1 Tarsius wallacei | reverse complement strand
AATCCAGGGAGCAGAGCCAGACTCCAGGTCTTTCAAAATGGTTCTGCTCACTCTCTAGGCTTTTACAGTTCACTTTTATAGTCCAGAGTTGTTGGTACCTGTACATTAGCCACGTGACCAGCAGAGCATTGTATAGAACTTGAGTTTCAGCCACATTCATTGATAGTGACATTTTTCTGTCCAGACTTCCTGGTGCCAGGTATCAGCGGTGTCTCATAGCTTTTATCACTAGGTCCCGGCAGAAGTGGCAGTCAAGCTTGCCATAGAGTAAAGGGCCTAAGACATCATGCATTACACAAAAGTTATACAAGTCACAAAGCTTACAATTACATTGATACAAAAGTTATATAATTCACAAGACTTACGATTACATAGATACTATATTATTCAAACTTATAAGCACTCAGAAAAAGGGAGTAAAAAGAGGTTTGCATCTTTCAATTGATGGGGTGTAAACTATAAGAAAGTCAAGGATCCCCTGCAGCTACTTATTGGGAATGCATAAGGAGAAGCACATCTTTTATTAGCTCTCAGGAATATTATTCAAGAATATACAGGAGCACTTGCGCCTTAGTCATGCCCTTCTCTAGGGGCTGTAACAATATGGACAGACATTGGCGGGGAGGTCTCTGTATCATCTGGGCAATTTCTCCATATTTGTTAAAATGAATAGACATTTTAGTTTCTTTTTTTTCTCAATCAATCTGGATAGATCTGGAGAATTGAGCCAGCTCATGTCCTTTTTCTCTTGGCCTCACCTCAAGGAGTGTGTACCTATATGCTTGGGTCTGTTTTCTGACTCCCCTTCTTTCACATCATCCAGGTGGTACAAACGAGAGTTGTTAAACTGCTTTAGAATAGACAACCGTTGCAGAAACTAGTTATACATTTAGTAAAGATTTACCAAAAACTCAAATGATGGGCATAGTCACACACTAGGAATATAAAATAATGTAAACTCTACCTCCCTAAGAGTTGCCTTCTAGGTGTTTACTGCTCTCTAGGAGTTTACATTAGAAAATTTTGCCAGCAACAGATTTATATAAAAGGTCTACATTTTTTTCTCCTATTAGAATACTTCAAAGTTGGTCTTCTCATAACTTATTAAGGCTATTAGAAAAGATCACTAGGAATTGGGTTTTAAAACAGAGCAACTAGGTAAGTCTTTTTGCCAAAATTCTTACCTATTTCTGGGATGGAAAGAAGAGAGCAAATTAGATTGCATTCCCTTTTTTTGTTGTTGTTCCTGTATATCTGCTGACCATATTTGAGGTCCTAAGTCTTACCACAACCACACCTACTTCATTGAACACTAGACTGAGTGAATTAGGGAGGACTTTTTAAGATAAACTTGTGTGAAATTCTCCTTGTCTATTTTTTTCAGTGGTGGTGTTCAAGACTAAGAAGAAAAGATATGTACCAGACCTGTTTTATCTTTTTAGTTGAATAGCAAAGCCCTATTAAAATCAGCTTCATAAGATTCTACGGTTATAAAAGTGTTCTAACCATTACTCCACCTGGAGAGAAGGGAAAAGAAACTGTCTATAAAGTAAAGAAAAAACTTTTATAAGGGGTGATGTTTATTTAAAACATACACACACACACACACACACACACACACACACACACAGAGCACACACACACACACCTTCCCCTGTCTAGGAAGATGGAAAGATATTGGGAAGTTGTTGACATATTGGTAACTCCAGATTGGTGCTCTAGAGTATGTAAAATGTTTATTTTTCATCATAACTCTGATTCAGTGTCTTATGGTGCTGTTAGACCATATTTACTGAATTAATGAATTGTAAAATATAGTAATAATTTTAGTCTTGCTCATTTTTCCCCCAGCATTAAAAAAATATCTTCTTCTATACACAGATGGAAGTCACATAAATATTGTTCCAGTTGTAGAAGAAACATATATCAGTGTAGATGCCAGAGCCCCTGAGCAAAATTCTGGTTTGAGGGCACTGTACTCAGATAAGAAAATGATACCCAGGAAAATTTATAGTTACCTCAAAGAAATCTTTTCAGTGAAGAAGGTGTCATGTTAGATTCTATTTTACAAATTTTCAGAGTAGACCTTTCCCTGCATAAACTGTCCTGCAATGTGGCTGTCATACACTTTAGCTGAGCCAATAGCAACTCAACAGCTCTCTCCTATTCCTGACCCCATTTCTGTACCTAATGTTTACACACTCTTAGAGCTGTTTCTAGGAATTACTTAGAGGGATTCATTTCCATTTTCCAGCCTGCTCACATTGTTTGAGCAGATCATGACCTCCCATGCTCTATATTTAAGGCTGTAGGTTTGGTAGTTTAATAAAACTACTGCCTTTTTTGGATCAATGCAATTCTTTTTCCCTAAGAGTAAATAAATAAAGTATATACAAAGAGAATAAGAAAAATGACCTACAGTAACTTAAAAGGACTGCCTGTATAATCTAAATTCTTTTGATGCTTTCTCTGGTATTTAACCTATCACTTTACAAAAAACAGTTTTAAGTGCTTATTTGCACCTAGTGTTGTGCAAAGTGACTTACTAGTCTGTGTTTTCTGAGAGCTTATGATTGAAGACCTAGAATGAAATACTTCATGTGGGTGAATATGAAAAGGTCACATAGATAATAAATTAATTAAAAATTTATATAAAGAGTTAATAAAATATTTACTGTTCTTAAAAATAAAGTTACATGAGTTGTGAAGAGGTAAATGATGCTTTACCCATTTTGATTTTAGGGTGTTGATGAGTATTATCTTTTATTAAATCTAGAAGGAAGTGATGTGTACGTCTGAGTGATGAGAGTGAATTAGTTAGCAATCTGTACGACACAATTTTTCCACTTATCTGCTAGAGTTTGAGGTCTAGAAAGAAAGTTTGTATGAGTTCAAAGGTAAATGGATAAGATCTTGGGCTAAAACAGTTACCATAAAGGCTAAATGATGGGGACAAGGAAGAAGATTATAAATTGGACATGCAGGTTAAAGTGTGGTAATCAACAAAATAATATTCTCAGATTGGTTGAATTCGAGATAAGAGAAATAGTAGCGTTGATTATGAGGATGGGATTGTGAGTTGGAAATGGAGAAGGATGGCGGAGGGGCTCCTGCTTTTTAACAGGTCACATATACACAGATAACAGTGCTGCAGTCCTGATGCAGAGAGAAAATGGCGGGTAGCAAGGATGGAATTGTTCTGCAGGTAATATAATATGACTTCATGCAAAATGTTTGAAGTAGAGCATAGTGCATATCAAAACTAGGAACTCAGAGATGAAGACTAAACAATTCCTACGTTCCCTCTTTCTTGTTGGACTGAGCTTCTAGGTCTAGAATGGACTCTAGAGGTCATTCTAACCCAATTTTTTAATGCAGTGAATGAAATTCAGTGAAATTTAGTAACTTGTCCAAGCTTCTACAACTAATTACTGACAAAGTTGGAGTGAGAAGACAGTCTGCAATTTTATGTAGTAATACCCTATTAAAGTTCATCTTAAGGGCATACAGAAAGTAAAGTGGGTATTTTTCCTTTAAATAACTAGAATTTTATTACATTATGACTTTTTTCTCTTTCTGAAAGTACTTGTCCTAAGAAAAACATTTGAGACAAACTACTTTAATGTATCTTTTCTTAGATTTAAGGTAAGTAAGAGTAATTGGGGACCTTTTGCATGGTTATCTGAATTAGGAGGAATATCTGATTATGGCCATGCATTTTTCTGCTTCTACTGGACCATATTTGTTTCTAGCACTACATTCTAATGAAAAACACTAACTAAAGCATTAAAATTTATTTCATATCCTGAATTATGTTAAAAGCAAAAGATATTCTCAGGATTAGATTGAACCAAATTTAGTTTTTCCTGCTAAGCAGTTGCTTAGTAGAAAACTTCAATATTCGTCAGTGGTAGTGCCAATTTAGCACAAAAATTTCATCAACATGGAAATATAAACAAACACTAACAAATTTGAGTCTTGGAATCTGGTTCTCTGAATTTTTTTTCTCAAGATCTCTTTCTTTCTGTTGATTTATATACATATTTTTTAAAAAAACAAATACTCCAAAAGTACCTTTAGAATAAAAGTACCTTTAGAATAAAGGTACTTTCCTTTGTTCCCTCCCATCGAATCCTGCTCCATTCTTAACTACTCTCTGGATCCTTTTACCCTGCAAGTCAGAATCCATTCCATGTTTCTAAACCATTATATACTTGTGTGTCTGTGTAGCTTTTATTTCACTGTCTTTTATAATAGTTTGTTTATGAAATTTGTAAATTTCTTATTAGATTGAGAACAACTGGAGAACAAGGAATATGCTTTAATCTTAAGTGGTAGGCCTTTAGCATTTACTTGAAATAAGCACCTGTTTTTTGGTCTTATTTTTTTCTACTCTAAAGTCCTTTGAGCATTATTCTTTCCTATATTCATATCTGGATAGGACTCCCTCCTACTACCCAATATGTCATAAGAGTCATTTTGTGAGATGGCTGGCTGATGAGTTTACTGTGTGACTTGAAAGGCTACAAACTATAGCCTGCCAGGACTCAACTGCACTCTCTTTCATGGAAGATGTGTTCCTCACTGTCATATGTGCCTGTGTGTCCTTTCAGGACACAGCCACTGCTTTACACCTGGAAAACTGCTGCAACAAAGAAAAAAATTCTGTTCTGTAGATAAAATATATGGATTTGAGACCCGGCCATGCCCCTTATAGTGCATTCTTGGGAAAGTCAATTGAGTTAAATGAGATGACTGAAACTTCATATGAAAACTACTGAACACAAGAAAGACTCTTTTACAATAAACTACTACTGAGGGTTTTACTTCTTAGAGAAGGGTTTTTTTTCCCCTAATTTTCATTAAAACCCCTAGTGTTTGTGGGCTAAGTTCTACTTGTAATAAGATTTACTGTACTTTCTTGGAAGGTCAACAGTTTTGTATGTTTTTCTATGATAGATCAAGTTAAGGATTTAATTGGCTAGAAATGTCATTCATCCTAGGCAATTTTAGTCCTCTAAAATCTTTTATCCAATATGAGAAGTCATCTTTTTATTATTGACTATTCATTGTTGTGGAAATCTGTCCGACTCACCAAAATTACCCTCTTTGTACTTTTTTTCCCTAGATACTAATTAGCATAGCTTTCTATTCTGAAAAAAAAATTTTTTTAAAGGAGGAGGAGAGTTTAAATTCTCCTGGAGAAAATATTTTAAGGTGGAAAAAGGTGTGAACCTATACTTAAAGATTTTCCTTAGTGTTCTTAAAGAAATAGTTTAGATATACTGTCCAAAAGTGCTTAAAAACATAAACCTTACTTGAAACCTGAGGTTCCAGAGAAAATAATCAAGTTCTTACTTCATCTTAAACAGTTCTTCATATGTTTGAAAGCAACTTTGATATCTATTCAAATTTTTTCCAGCATATTGAAATAATTTCACTTATATTTTTCATTCTATGTATAACATATTATGTATGTCTTCATCTAATTCTTGATAAAAAATGTTGAAAAGGGAGAATATTAAGCATGCAGTCCCACTGATAGGATTCTGATAGATCTTCATCAAACCTTAAATTAATATTCCATGGCCATTATTGTTCAGCCTACAAATCCTATTAACTATAATTCTGCCCAGCTCACTTTGTCTCCATTTTAAACAGAGGTTTATAATGATGAGTCAAATGACTTGGCTGAAATTTTTTGCATAATGTTTATGGCATTACTCTAATCTACTTTTTGTATAGTATAAAAATATATAGTAAACATTTTGTTAAAGTATATTGAGAGGTACTTTTCCGTGGATTTCTTGCATTTCTACACATCCTATTGGGTATGCCAAGAATGCATGGCCCTGATTTATCTTTACGCAGGTCTTTTCTCAGGGATGTGTTTGTGGTAAGAGATGAAATAATGTCTCCCTCTAAGACGAAGAGCATGCTTGCCTACTGTCTGCTATAAAATGGCAGGCATCTGAAACTGAAAGATTCTCTTTTTTATGACTCAACCTTCTCTATGTGCAGACATCCATCTAGGCTCCTCCACAATACCACCATGCTATGCTGAGAATAATGAGTCTTACAAGTCTCGTTCCTTCTGCCAATATCCACAAAATAAAAAATAAGCTAACTTATTAGCTTATAAACAGGGTAAAATTTTAGACCTAACAAAGTATAGCATACAGAAGAGTACACAAATCATAAGTATAAAGCTTGAATTATTACAAAGTATATACAACCATGTTACCACCACCATGACTGAGAAATAGAACATGACTCCAGAATCCTTTATCATGTACCTTCCCTGGTCACTCCCTGCCTAACCCCTACCCACCGCAAAACCAGAAATAACCACTTTTCTGACCTATAAAATGAATTAGTTTTGCCTACTTTGGAATTTTATGTGAATGTTATAAAGCTCTTTTACATGTGCATATTGTCCACCCCATATCTTCTTTTTGAAATTTTTTTTTACCCATGTTTATTATACTTACTTTTGTATTGCAGAACTGTAGGAATTTTTTTTTAATACAGCCTGGATAAAAGCCAACTCTGAAAATTCTGGGGGATTCTTTATACAACAATGAATACACTTTATACTACTGAACTGTACACTTAAAAATTATAAAGATGACAAATTTTGTTATGTGTTTTTGCCACAATTAAGAATTTTTTAAAATTGAATTTCTAAAACAGCCAATTCTATGGCTTACGTAGCACCTATTTATTTGTATAATTATGTTTTTTGATAGCAAAAGTTTTTTTTTAAATGAATGAGAAAACACTGTTTTTTTGTTTTGTTTTGTTTTTTAAGTAGATGTAGGGAGTACAATTGCAGTTTTGTTATATGGATATATGTATAGTGGTGATGTCTGGGCTTTTCAGTATGTCTGTCACCCCAATAGCGAACATCGTACCCAGTAGATAATTTTTCAACCTCACCCTCCTCTTGCCTTTTGGAGTCTCCGGTGTTTATTATTCCCCTTTGTATGTCCATGTAAACCCATTATTTAGCTTCCACTTATAAGTGAAAACATGCAGTATTTTACTTTCTGTTTCTGTGTTATTTCACTTAGCATAATAGCCTCCATTTCCATCCGTGTTGTTGCAAAAGATATGCTTTCTTTTTTGTGGCTGCATATTATTCCATGGGGTGTGTATGTGTGTGTGTGTGTGTGTGTGTGTGTGTGTGTGTGTGTGTGAGTGTGTAACATTTTCTTTACCCAGTCATCTGTTGATGGACATTTAAGTTTATTCCATGTTTTTGCTGTTATGAATAGCACTGTAACATAAACATGTGAGTGTAGATATCTTTTTGATATAATTATTACTTTTCCTTTGGGAACATACCCAGTAGTAAAATTGCTGAATCAAATGGTGGTTCTGTTATGAGACTTTGGACTTAGACTTTAAAATTGATGATGGAATGAATTAAGACATTTGGGTCTGTTGGGATAGAGTGAATATATTTTATATAGGAGAAGGATATGAAGCTGGGGAGTGAGGTCAGGGTCAGGATGCTATGGTTTGAATGTATGTGTCCCCCCAAAAATTCTTGTGTTAGAACCTAAGGCCTAATATGAAAGTATTAAAAGATGAGCCTTTAGGAGGTGAATAAGAAAAGAGGGCAGAGTTCTCATGATTGAGAGTAATAACTTTATAAAAGGCTGCAGGGAACTAGCTAGATCTTTTATTGCATTTCTGTCCTTTCCATCATGTGAGGACACAGTATTTGACCTCTTCAAAGGACACAGCATTCTAGGCACTGTTCTGAAGTTAGAGACCGGGCATTTACCACCACTGAGCCTGCTGGTAACTTGATCTTGGACTTTCTAGTCTTCAGAATTGTAAGAGATAAACTTCTATTCTTTATAAACTACCCAGTTTTAGGTATTTTTTGACAGAGCAAAACTGACTACAATAAGGCCTCTATGTAAGATCTGAAACTAGAAAACTCCTAGAAGAAAACAAGGAAGAAAAGCTTCATGACATTTGAATGGACAATGATTTCTGGGTGTGATGCCGAAAGCATAGGCAAAAATAGACAATAGGACTACATCAAACCTTAAAACTTCTGCCCACCAAAAAAACAATCAACAGAGTGAAGAATCAGCCTACAGAATGGGAGAAAAGTTTGCAAACCATATATCTGATAAGGGATTAATATCCAGAACAAATAAAGAACTCCTACAACTCAACAACAAAAACTAAGCAACCCAACTTTAAAAAATGAGCAAAAGACGTAAATAGACATTTCTCCAAAGAAGATATACAAATAGAAAATGGATAAGAACCAAATTAAAAGATTCTCTACATAACTAATCATTAGGGAAATGCAAATCAAAACTACAATAAAATATCACTTCACACCTGTTAGGATGACCACTATAAAAAAGTAGAAGATAAAAAGTATCAGTGAGGATGTGTAAAAAGATGGAATATTTGTGCATTGTTGGTGGGATTGTAAACAAGTAAAACTGTGATGGAAAACAGTATGGAACCTCCTATGAAAATTAAAAATAGAACTACTGTGTGGTCCACCCATTCCACTTCCAGGTATATGCTCAAAACAATTGAAAACAAGATTTTGGAAAGATGCCTTTACACTCTCGTTTATTTCAGCATTATTCACAATAGCCAAGATGTGGAAGCAGCCATGGACAGAAGAATGGACAAAAACAATAGGGTATATGCATACAATAGAATATTATTCATCCTCAAAATAGAAAAAAAAATCCCATCATATGCTACAACATGGAGCATAAGTGAAACAAGACAGCACAGAAAAACAAATACTGCATGATTCCACTTATATGAGGTATTTAAAATAATCAAAGTCCAAGAAACAGAAAGAGGAATGGTGGTTACCAAACGTTGGAAGGAAGGGGAAACAGAGTTGTTCAGTTAGTATAGTGTTTCAGTCATGTATGATTAAAAATTCATTCTAGAGATGTATTGTACAACAAAGTGCTTATAGTTAATGATATTGTACTATACATTTAAAAATTAAGACTTATATGGTTTTTACTGCAATAAAGTGAGAAAGAAGACCCTTATTTATTCACACTTTTCGTTAATATGAGCATCTCCAATTTTTTACTGCAGTGTTCTTTACAAGTATATTTTAGTGTAATATTTTTCTAATCTTATAGAATCAATTCTGGGATTAGTGAATATATGTCTGAATAAAACCTTTGCATCATGTAGATTCTGACTATAACCAACAAAATTGCATAAATATAAAAATATAACTATTTATAAAATTATTTTAAATGATAAGTTTGTGTAACATTTCTTTAAAAATGATTAATAGCATTATTGATTTGGGGACCTCAATGCCCCTAAAAAAAAAACTAGCTTATGGGCCCGGTGCAGTGGCTCAAACCTGTAATCCCAGCACTTTGGGAGGCCAAGGTGAAAGGATTGCCAGGACTCAGGAGTTCAAGACCAGCCTGGGCAACTTGGCAAGACCTTGTCTCTACAATAAATAAAAAAATTAGACGGGCATGGTGGTGTGCACCTGCAGTTCCAGCTACTTGGAAGGCTGAGGCGGAAGGAAATTTAAATGTAGTTTTGGATGTCTTTTTGCCGCACATCTCTTTAAAATATCTAAGGAAGCTTGAATTTGTGCTTTCTTTTTTTTTCTGCAGGTCTTTCAATAGCAGATAGGTATCAAAATGAGTATTTGAAAATATTGATTTTTGTTGTTGTTGTTTTCAAAAATGCTATTGTGGCAGTTAAGTATTTAAAGAATATCCTGGAGGATTTAGAGTCAACATATTCTACACCTGATTTTTCTGTTCGTTCTTGTCTTTACGCTTTATATCAAAGATAGTTTTGAGGAGAGTAAGAAGCCAAAAATACAAAATGAGTAGTTTAGCATCAAAGTAAGGAGAGAGACAGAGAGTTGGACTATATATTTGCCTTGGTAGCAAACATTGGGTTGTGGATGGGGAGGATGGCAGGATTTTTGATTTCAGTGTATGTGTGTTTTGTGTGTAAATCTGTGGAGCAGCTTCAGGACATGAAAAGGTAATTGGTGAATCCAGCTTTCTTTTTGAGAATTAAAAAATAGCAGCACTACTGAGTCCTGGTGCAGAAAACACAGAATGAAAAGTAAAATAATGGTTGAAATACAAATTCCTATAACTGTGTGGAATACTGAGTAATATGAGTTGAACACCCCAACTGAGAATCTGAAATTCAAAATCCAAAACTTGTTGACAGCCAACATGATACTCAAAGGGAATGCTCATTGGAGCAATTCAGATTTCAGGTTTTTAGATTTGGACTGCTTAACTAACAACTGTAATACATATATTCCAAATTCTTAGAAAATCTGAAACATATATGGTCCCCAGCATTTTAGATAAGAGATACTCAACCTGTAGCTTAGAACTTTTTTTTTTATAAAGGGCCGGTTAGTAAAATGTTTAGGCTTTGCAGGCCATCGAGTTTCTGTTACAACTCTGCCATTGTAGCATAAATGCAGCAATGGACTATATGTAAAGGAACGAATGTGACTGTTTTCCTATAAACTTTTATTCACCAAAATAGGCAACAGGTTACATTTGGCCCCAGGCAATAGTTTACAGACACCTTTTTAAGATTTTCAATAATATCACCCAAATCACCACCTTAAAAATTTAAATCAGGTAAATTCTGCTCCCTCATCTATAATATGAAAAAACTGAATTAGATTGTTTCCAAAGTCCCTTCTAATGCAAACATTCTGAAAGTTTATGAAAGTTGACTATGGGATCCTCGTGGCACTTTACATTGTGTCTGGCAAGATTTTAGCTGTTGCCCCTTAAACCAGCAAGTTAAAAATACTGCAGATTGTATTCTTTGGTTTTATAGAATTTTTATTATAGCTGCAATCAAGGTATATTCTAAAAGTTCAGCTGCTATGAATTACAAAAGGCCCCTTCTATGCTATAGTGTTTGCAGAACATATCCATTAAACAACCTCATCTGAAAAGACTGATGCCATGTATCAGCCCAAACTGGGAAACCCACACATTCAGCTCTGCATTTAGTCTAGCTGAATTCAGGTAGCAAGTTGTTCAGTAAGTGCTTCATTAAAAAGAAGGAAATGGCCGGGCTGGGTGGCTCAGCCTGTAATCCCGCGCCTTTGGGAGGCTGAGGTGGGTGGATTGCCTGAGCCCACGGGTTCGAGACCCGCCTGGGCAAGCAAGACCTCATCTCTACAATAAATCAAAAATCAGCCGGTAGCGCGTGCCTGTAATTCCAGCTACTCGGAAGGCTGAGGCGGAAGAATCGCTGGAGCCCAGCAGGTCGAGGCTGCGGTGGCCAGGAGCGGCCACTGCACTCCAGTCTGGGCGACAGAGTGAGACTCCAACTCAAAAAAAAAAAAAAAAGAAAATGCAGGAGAAACCCTCATGGAAATTGAAACTGGCAACCAATTCCTGAGCAAAACCCCAAGTGCCCATGCCATAAGAGGTAAGATAGACAAGTGGGACGTCATCAAACTGACAAGCCAAAGAAACCATCAAGAGAGCAGG